>MU389374.1:282245-381218 GCA_022578775.1 Xylaria venustula | reverse complement strand
AAAAAATTATTTAATTTTTATATCGTTTATTAATTTTTTAAGTTGTTATAAATTAAATTAAATTTTTATAATTTAAATAAATTTTAATAAGTTTTATTATTTTCATAAAAAAAAGTTTTTATTTTTTAAGTGTTATAATAATTGCCAAAAGTTTTTTGTTATAAATTAAATACTGTAATGCTGCATTTTTTAATGCTTTTAAATAATAAGCTACTAGGTGTTATTTTTCGTTTTTTTTTAATTGTTTAAATATTTTAGCAATTATTTTATTTAATATATTTATTTTTAGTTTTTTTTTTTTAAATAAGTTAAATAATTTAACCATTAAATTAAATATTATTTAAAATTTTAATTGCTTAAACGTTTTTTTTTTATATTTTTTTGTTATATATTTAATAAATTTTTAAGCTAATTTATTAAAATTTTTAATTAATAATTAAATATAATTTAAAAATTTTAATGCTTATCGTATATTTATAACTATAGCTAAGTTAAAAATTTTTTAATCGCGTATTATTTTAATTTTAAATTATTATATTTAAATTTGTTTTAAAGTAACTATATACTTTAAAAAATTAATTTTTTATATATGCTATTTATATTTTTTAATATTTAATTGTAATTTTGCGTTTTAAAATATTTTTAATATTAATTTTATATATTTTTTATATTTTTTTAAAGTATTAAAATAAATTAAAATATTATTTAAATATATAAATATAAATTTATTAATAAACTTTTTAAATATTATTATTATTATTTGTTAAAAACTAGCCGGTACGTTTTATAATTTTTTTAGTATAACAAAATATTTATAAAATCTATAAATTATTTATATTGTTATTTTTTATTTTTTTATTTTTGCTATATAAATTGCATAATATTTATTTATTATATTTATTGTAATATATTATTTTGCTTTATTAATGTTTTTTTTTATTGTTAATATTAATATAAAAAAATGTTTATTTAATATAATAACATTATTTAATAATTAATAATTTGCTATTATTTAAAACTTTAAGTTTTTATTTTTATTTAGTTAAAATTTGTTATTTTTAATTTTTAATATTATTATTACTAGGTATTTAGCTAATAATATTAATTTTCGAATAAACTTTTTTGCTAAATTTTTGTTAAAACAATTTTGTAAAAAATAAGTTTTCGTTTTTTTTAATAGGTATTTTATAGTTTTAAAAATTATATTTTGGTAATTTTTTTTTTTTTTTTAAAACAAATTTTTAAATTTTGCATATTTTTTTAAAATTTTATTTATACTATATTTTGTTATTTTTTTTATTATTTTTGCTTGTTTTATTTTTTTTATATAATTTTTTTAAATTTTTATTAAATAATTAAATCGCTAAATTTAAACTATAACATTTTTAAAATAATATTATAATTAAAAATGTTAGCAATATTTAATATAATTTATTTTTTATATTTTTATATAAATATAACAAAAAGTTTGGTTTTTTTAAATATTTAATTATTATTATAATTAAAACTGCTTTTATTAAACGTAATAATTTTATAAAATTTTGTTTTATATTTTTAAAAAATTTAATTTTATTTTGCAATTTTAAAAAATATAACGTTAATTTATACTTTAAAATTAATTAATATATTATACCGTTTTTTATTAATTTTAATTAAAACTTTTAATTAGTTTTTTTTTAATATTAAATTTTTTATAAAATTTTAATTTTTGTAATTATTTGCTGCTTTTTTAACAAAACTTTAATTTATTTTTTAATTTTTGTTTTTTAAATTTAGCAAGTTTTTAAGCTTTTGCTTTTTTAATTGCATGCTTTTTGCAGTAATTGTTTATACATTAATACCATTTTTTTTTCGATTAAGCATAATATATTTTAAAATTTTTGCTTTAATGGTTTTAAATTGTTTATAAATAATTTTTTATTTTTATTTTTGCTTTTTAAGTTTTGCATTTTTTCGGTAAATTTTACAATAAATTTTTATATAGCATAAATATTTACGGATAATTACTTTTTAACTAATTTAAATATAAAAATATTTTTTGCATATTTATAAATTATTTTTTAAATTTTTTAAAACATTATAAATATAATAATATAGCTTATATTTATTAATTTTTTGTTTATACTTTAATAAAAATATAAACGTTTGTTTATATAATTTATAAATAATTATTATATAATATATATATTTTAACGTTATAATTTTTTTACTTTAGTTAATATTTATATATATTAAATATATTTTTAGCAATATTTTATAAAAAAAATTTTTGTTATAATTGTATAAGTTTTTTTTTTGGTATTTTTATTTAAATTATTTGCTAAGTTAAACTTAACGTTATTTTTTGCTTATTAATATTATAAACAATTATATTTTTTATAAAATAACTAATATAAAAGTTTATAAATAGCTTTATTTTAACGCAATATAAAAATAGCCTTTTTTAAATGTAATTTGTAGTTTTTATTTTTATAACAAATATATTTTCGCTTAATTTATTTTAATAATTAATATGTTTGTAAATAATATTTGCATGTTTTATTTTTTAAATTGTTGCAAATAAAGCATTTATTTTGTTTTAATATAAAATTATTGTTTTAATAAATAATTGCAACGCTATATTTAGCTTTTAAAAAAGTTTTTTTTTTTTTTGCTTTTTAATTATTTATTATTATTTTAAATTGTTATAACTTTTGCTTTTTTTTAAGCTAAAAAAAATTTTTTTTTTTAATATTTTTTTTAACTGTTTAATTTTTTATTAAACCGGCAATTTTTTTTAAAATGTTTTTTTTTATTACAGTTAAAACATTTAACTTATAATATATTTTTAAAAAATTGCTATTAAATTACGCTTACTTTTTTTATTTTTTGCTTTTTGTTGTTTTAAAAATTTTTAGTTTTTTTTAAAGTTTTTTTTTTTTAAAAATATTAATTAAAAAGTTTTTTATCGATTATAATTGCTATATTAATATATTTTTTAAATTTGTTTAGTTTATTTATTTTAAATAATTTGTTTTATATTTATATTTTAAGTTTTTTGTAAAATAAATAAAATAAAGCTAATTTTAATAGTTTTAAAATTGCTGTTAATTATTTAAATTTTATAGCATATTTTAATGCTTATATTTTTTGCTTAAGTTAATATAACTATTTTTTAGCATATTTTGCTTTTTTAATATTTTTAAATAATATTTTTATATGTTTTTTAAATTTGTTATAATTTGCAAAAAAATTTTTTGTTTTTTTTTTAAAGTTTTTTTTATTATTAGCCTTTAAAAAAATTTTAAAAATTAGTTTAAATTATTTAAACATTTTTTTTGCTAAAAATTACGATATAGCTATTATTTTTTAATTATTTTTTATAATTAAAAATAAATATTATTTTAAATAAAATTGCGCATAAATTAAAAACGCATTTATATTAGTAAATTTATTATACAGTTTAAAAGCTGTAAACTTAAATTTTTTATATTTAATAATTTTAATATTATTGCTAATTTTAATAATAATAAAAATAGTAAAAATAGTATGCTATTATTTTTTTAGGCTATTTATATAGCTTTTTTTAGTGTTAACGTGCTTGTTATAATTAGTTTAAATATTTAAAATGCTAATTATCAAATTATTAATTTTAAAGTTAATAATATAATTATTATAGCTTAAATAACTAGTTTTTATATAGTTTAATTAATTTATAATATTATTAAAACTTTTTATATTATTAGTAAAATTATACTTTAAATTGCTAATAATATAGTTAATATTTTTAAAGTTATTTATAAAAAAAACGGCGGTAAAATAAATATAATAACTATAAATACTAAAAAAAAAAAAACAAGTGTTATAAATTTTAAAATTAACGGTACTAATATAAATAGTTTAAATGTTGCTGTTTTTTTTTTGTTTATAAAATTATTTAAAGTTTTTTAAATTTTATTTTTGCTGCTTAAATTTATTTTACTGCTGCTTTTAATTTATATTATAATTATATTTTAAATTGTTTTTTTTTTAACCTTAATTTTGTATTTTTAAGCTTATAATTTAATTAATTAATTTATTTTTATTTTTTAAAAAAATTTAAAGTTTTTAATTTATTTTTATTTGCTTTTAAATATTAATAAAATATATTTTTTTAATGCTTTTTTTAGTTTTATTTTTTAATACCGGTATCCGTAATAATGCTAATTTTTACTAATTAAAAAGCTATTAAAATATAACAAACTTATTATATAACAATATAATAAACTTGTTAAAAGTTTTTAATTTGCAAATAATAATATGAAAATTAACGGGTATTCGTTAAAAAAATTTATTATATTTTTATTACTGTGCAATAAAAAGTATTACTAAATATCGAAGTAATAAATATATTAATGCTTAGCAATTTTAAATTAATAGCTAAAAAGCAAAAATTAACAAGTGATTAAATATAAAAAAATGCACAACTATATAAACATAGTAAATATAGTGATCGCTTGGATTACTTTAAATTAATAAATTTAAATTACCGTAAACTGGTAAGCCTGGATTACCGTAAGCTAGTAAGCCTAAATTACGTAACAAAAAAAATTAAATGGAGAAAATAAATCGGAAAAAAAAAATTAAGCTGCTATTTTTTCGAGTTACCACCCCTTTAAGCCACCTTTATACCAACATGTATTTTTGTAACAATAATGCGCAAAGCGCAAATTACATAACATGCTCGAAAATTTTACAAAGCTTAAAATAATAAACATAACAAAACAAATAAGCAAAAAATGTTTTGCTATTTAAAAATAAGCAAGCAAAATAAACACTTAAATATAAATAAAAAAAAAACGGTTTATATAATAATAATAAATTTTTTTATATATTTAGTTAGTTTTTATTTTATAATTTAATTTAAATATATAATAATTTTTTAAAATAATTATATAAAAGTATTTTTAATAACTTTATTATAATTTTTATTTAATATTACAATAATTTTTTTAGTTATTATTTAGCATAAATTTATACAAGGTGTTTTAATTATATCACGCTTATATAAACTTAAGGTTTATTATATAATTTAAACAATTATTATATTTTTTATGTTTATATAATTATATATTTTTTTATATTTAATCACTTGTTTATTTTTATTTTTTAGCTATTAATTTAAATTTATTAAGCATTAATATATTTATTACTTTAATATTTAGTAATATTTTTTGTTGCACAGTAATAAAAATACAATAAATTTTTTTAACGAATACCCGTTAATTTTTATATTATTATTTGCAAATTAAAAACCCTTAACAAATTTATTATATTATTATATAATAAATTTTTTATATATAAATATATATTTTTTTATATTTAATTATTTGTTTATTTTTATTTTTTAGCTATTAATTTAAAATTATTAAGCATTAATATATTTATTATTTTAATATATAATAATATTTTTTATTGCATAGTAATAAAAATATAATAAACTTTTTTAATAAACACCTGTTAATTTTTATATTATTATTTGCAAATTAAAAACCCTTAATAAATTTATTATATTGTTATATAATAAATTTGTTATAAAAAATTATTTATTAGTGAAAATTATTTAATTTACTAAATTTTTTTATATAAAGCTTTTTTTTTACTTTTAAACTTTACTTTATTTTACCTGTAATTTTAATAACTTTACTAGCTTTTTAACGCTTTAACTTAAATTATTAATAATATTACGCGTATTATTATTAATAACTATTAATTAAGTTAAACTTTTTAATTAACATTAGTTTTAGCTTAGCATTAATTTTTTTAACCAGGCGTAATAATTGCGGAAATTTTCCGGCTTTTAAAGCTAGTTAATTTATTGTATATGCGGTTACTTAAACTTTTTAACTAGCTACTAGCTTTTGCAAGCTAATTTATGCACGCGCTTTGCGATTTTAGCTATAAATACAGGTTTTTTACTTTCGGTAAATTATTTACACCTTTTTATTAATATTATAAATTAAAAATAATTATGTTAAAAGTTTTTTAATATTTTTAACACTAGTTAAAAAGTAATTTTAATTAGCCGCTAAATTTTTGCTAAATAGCTTAAGCTTAGCTTAGCTATTTTAGTTACGTTTAAATAGCTAATGCCTCGCTAATTAAATATTTAAACTATATAATTAACGCGCTAATGTTTAACTTTTTTTTAGTTACTTTATAATTAATATGGTATTTTTAGTACTTATTAACAAATATGCCTAGGCGCTATTTATAACAGGTTAAATTAAATAAAATACCGGCTATTTAGCTATTTTAAGTTAACTACAGTTAACTAAGCCAGTTTAAACAACAAAAACAGCCAGTTTAATCAAACAAGCCAAAAATAAGTTTAGGTTAAGCAAAACAAAATAAAAAGCATTACTTTACCTTGTTTTGCCTGTGGTGTACGCTGCGGAAAACAAACCAGTCTTAAGAGATATGGCTGTAAATCAAACTTAGAGCCGTTTTTTGGGATCTGCTCTAGTAGAATACGCAGATGCTCCTCAAGAGGACCGAAATCGGAGATATTGGATCTGTGGAAGCTGGGCTTGAGCAGGTCGTGGGAGAGCTTCCAGTCAGAGCCGTCGGTGGTGATAAATCCCACGCCGCTGCATTCTTAGAGAAGACTGCTCGAATGTTTTCCGGATGGACAGAATATATGGCACGCGACCCGAAGTTTAGAGCTTCGAAAGTATGGCCATATGTATCATATCGCCGCTGGTGCTCAACCAGAAACTGGTTCTTGGTAATTGCATCTCCCGTGCGCAGAAAGATATCCAGACCGAAAATAGGGTCTTTATGCTTGTAGCGAGTTGCGGACTGGCATCCATGCTGTTGGGCCGCGAGTCGCGTTCTATAGGTCATGTACAGCCGATATGCAGCGAAGGCGGCAATAAAACAGGCTGGGAGCGACAGCAGTGATGTGGCAGTCATGATTCATGAAGAGGTTTGTAACCGGATCGATCGATGGCGTCCTACCTAGGGAGCACTCTGCAGAGGGGATTTACCAAGTCTGCATAGAGCCTAGGGCGCCGATACCCAGATAGGGTGCTTAGTGTTGGATTTGGTGGTCTCTATGGGCGAACTAAAAGAGCCTGTGAGGCCTAAGTGACAAGATCACCACATTACCTAAGCAAAGTGGCGTACAAGGTGTGGCTAGGCCAGTGTGGCATATATACCCACACCTAGAAAAGCTGTAACTAGAAAAAATGCTTAAAAATAGCAAACAAAAAGCCAAACACAATATAGCAACAAAATTATATTACTACTAAAAATTTAATAATTAAAAGTTTTATTATTTTTTATATTTTATTTAAAGCAATTTAAAAGTATTAAAGTAATAAAATTGTTATAATATTAAATTAAACTGCTATTATTTTTAAATTTTTAAACGATTTTTTTTTATAAAAAAAAAATTTTGCTGCTGCGGCTTAAAGCTAAAATTTATAAAAATATATCGTTTTTAAAAATTAAACTTTATAGTTTATAAAGCTAAAAATGCTAATTTTTAAAAATTATTTTTTAGCAAATTTAAATATTAAATTTAATAAAGCTATAATTATTAATTTTATTATATTAGCTTAAGCGCTTTTTTAAACTGCTAAATAAAAATTTAATGTTTTTTTAAAACATTATAATTTTTATTAAACTAAAATTGCCAAGTTTTTTAAATAAATGCAAAAAATTATATATTTAAATTATAAATTTATTTATATGCGCATTATTTAAACTATCGATTAATAATATAATAATTTTAAAAAGTTTGGTGTTATAGCTTAAAAAATGTTTAAATTTAAATATAAACATAAATATAAATAATTTATAATAAATACCGCTAAAAAGCTTATTAAAAACTTTATTAAATAATTAAACAAATAGCTTTATAAAATTTTTAAAGCTTATTTAAAAAATATTAAAAACAAAAAAAAAATTTTTTTTTAAGCTTGTTACCGATTTAAATAAAGTTTTTTAATATATATATTTAGCATAAGTTATTTTATATTAAAACATTAATAGCTAAACTATTATAAATAATATTTTAAATTATTATATAATTGCTTTTAAATTTTGCTAAAAATTTATTATATTAAACATATTATAACTTATTAAAAAAATTGTTAAAAAAAAAGCTTTTTATATAGCAAAGTTTATAAATAAACAAGCAAAAATAAGCAAGCTTAACAGCAATATAAACAAAAAGCGCTTATATTAAATTTGCTAAAAAAAACAAGCTTATAATAAACAAATAAATTTTTTTTAACAAAATTATTAGCAAAAAAAAAACTTTTAAAATATTTTTAATAAGCGTTTTTGCGCAAACATTAAAACAAAAGCTAAATAAATTAATTTAAATATATTTAATTATATAATATATAATAAACGTTATTTAGTTATGCTTTGCTAATATGCTTTTTTAAAGTTTTACTTTAAAACTTAGCAAATAAATATTTAAGTTAAAAAAAAAGCAAAAATAAAAATAGCTAGCAAAAAAAACGTTTAACAAGCGGTAAAAAAAGCATAACGTTAAAATTAAAAAAAAAAGTTAAATTTAAAATTTTTACTAAACATTAATTAAAAAATTAATTAATAAAACTTTTTATAGCGCATATAGTAAGCTTATTTTATATATTAAAAAAAATCGCTAAATTTTATATTTTAAAAAATTGCGCTATAATAAATTTTAAATTAAATATTTATATATTTAATTAAAAACAATAATTTTTAAATATAAAAAATATTAATTTAAAAAATATAATATTTGCTAAAAATAATATATTTTTTATATAAAGCTAAAAAAAAAATTAATATTAAAACAATTAATATTAAAAGTTTTATTATATATTAATTATATAATATAATATATTGCTTAAATATAATTATAAACTTAATATTTTTGCAAATTTTAAATTAATTAAAAATTTATTAATATAATAAGCTAAAATTTAATTAATTAAAAAACCGATAAAAAAAGTTTTTATATTTATTAACCTATATATATAAGCAATATATTATAAAATACTTATTTGCAAAAATTACCGAACAAGTTTTTTATATATAGCAAAATTTTTTAAATTTATATATTAAAAAATTAAAATTTAAAGCAAATTTATACCGTTAATATTAGCAGCTTAAATATATAAAATTAAAACTTTTTAAACAGTTATTTTTTTATACCGAAAAAATAACAATTATTTTTTGCTTTAACGATAAAATTTAAATAGCTAAATATATAATATATAACAAATCGAAAGCTTGCCGCTATATAATATAAAATGCTTGCTTAAAAATTATTAAAGCTAAAAATTAATTAACAATTAATTTTTACAAATTTAACAATTTTTTTAACAGTAATAAAAAGCTTTAAAAATTTATATTTATTATAAACTAATATTTTAAATATATTTAAAATTATTATACAGATAATAAACATGTTAACATTATTTAAAAAGCTTTTAAAAACTATATTAAATATATTAATTTTTACTTTAAAGTTAAAATAAAAATAATAAAATGCAATAATAAAATATTAAGCATTAAATAAAATATTTTAAAGCTTGCTAATTATTTTTACCGCATTTACGGCATTAAAATAAAGTTTTTTTTTTGTACACATAAAATTTTATCGGTAACGCTAAAAAAATAAAAGCTATTATTAAATATTAAACAAGCTTAATAAAAAACAATTGCAAATTTTTGATTTTTTTATAGCTAAAAATAATATAAACAGCGGTATATTTATATAACCGTACGCTAAAAAAAATAAACGGGTAGCAAGCTTTTACAAAAAATTTTATTTATATTTTAATAATTTACAAAGTATAATTAGCTATAAACAAAAGTTATTTATAGCATATTTGCAAATATATAGCTATATAACGTTCGTTATAATTACTAAAATTAAATTACAAAAAAAAAACGCTAAAAACTTAACTTAAAAACTTAAATAAAATAATTAATAAATTATTAATTTATAAATATATATTAAATTTAATTACTTTAAAAAAATTAAATTATTATTACTAAAAATATTATTTTTAATAAAAATAAATTTTTTAATAAAAATAAAAACAAATTTTAAAACGATTTTTTTAAAATAAGCCGAAAAAAATATAAAATATTGCTAAACAAAATAAATTATTAAGCAGCCGCTAAAATAAATAAAAAAATAACTCGAAAACAAAAAAATAATAAGCTTTTTAATATAATGTTTAAAAGCGCGGCCGAAAATATTAATAAAATTAAAAACAAAAAAAATTTAACAAAAACAATTATTTAATAATAAATTTAACGTTTAAATTACAATTATTTATGTTACTAAAGTTTTTAAAGGTAATATTATTAAATTTAATTATAACTAGTTTAAAATCGTTAAATTTAAGCTTAAAAAGCAATTTTTTTATATTTATAACATTAAATTACTTTAATTTAATATTTATAAATTTTTTTAAATAAATAATTTGCTTTAATATAGCAAAATTACATAAAAATATATTAATTAACAAAAAAAATATTTTAAAAGCTAGGCATAATAAATTATAAAAAGCTTTTAAAAAATTTTACAACAATTAATTACAGCTATTAAATTTTATTAAAAGCTTTGCTACTAAAAAAAAAAAAAGTTTTTAATAAAGTTTATTATATATTTTACAATTAATTACAATTATTAAATTTTAATAACAGTAAAACAGCAAATCATTATAACAAAATATAGCTATTAAATTTTAAACATTTTATTAATAAAAAAAAAAGCCTTTAAACTAGTTAATAAACACTTAAAAACTCGAAAAAATAACTATTATAGCAAAATATAGCTATTAAATTTTAAACACTTTATTAATAAAAAAAAAAAGCTTTTAAGCTAGCTACTAAATATTTAAAAGCTTGAAAAAATAACAAATATATATATTAAAAAAAAAAAGCTTTTAAATATACTAACAAATATTTAAAAGCTTATTTACTGAAACTTTTTTAAAAAAAAAAATATATATAAGCAAAATTTATTATTGCCGCTAAAATAACACCGCAAGCTTAAAACTTATTTATTAAAAAATTATTTTTAAAAAGCTAAACATATTTATTTATAAAGCTATAAAAAAAATAAAAACTTAAAAAAAATTATTTAAAAACTTGTTATAAAAAAAGTTTATTTTAAATTATATATAGGTTTATATATATAAATTTAATAAATATAAATACTATAATAAAAATAAAGCCTAGTTAATAATATATAAAAATTAACAGCTTAATAACGGCAAAAAAAACATTTATACTAGCACTTTAACAAGCAAATTTTTTAAAACGTTAATAATTATAGCAGCTAAATTTAATTTTAAACTAAAGCAATATAACGCTATAAATATCTTTGTTAACGCTAAATTAAACAAAAAAATTTATATATAAATGCTATTTAATTATTAAAAACTAAACATTATTTTTAAATTATTGCAAGCTTTATATAAGCTATAAAAATTATTTTTATTGTAGCAAAAAAAACTTTTTAAATTATTATAAAAAATAAGTTTTTTACCGATATTTTACAAATTTTATAGTTATTTCCGTAAAAAAATGCTATTATTTATATATATTAACAATATTATATTAATTTATAATAAAAAAAGCTAAAAAATAGCTAATAAAATAATTGTTAGCTTAAAATAACAATATAATTTAATCGGTAAAAATAATTTATAATAGTTTTTAAAAATAAAAATAATTTAAAATTAAATTAAATAGCTGTTATAGCTTTTTTAAGCTTTATATATTAAAGAAATCGCTAAAATGCAAAATATTACTTTTATTATTTATGCAAATATGCTAATGCAAGCGGAAAACTTTTTCCGTATAAAAAAAAAGCATTATTAAAAAACATTTACTAATATTAGCAAAAAACCGGCTTTATTTTATATGCTACAATAATTATACGCTTAAATATAACGTTTAAAACTTTAAAATTAGCTTAATTTAACTATAATTTTTTTAAGCACTATAAAACAATTAATAAGCTTTTTATTTATTTATTATTTATTTAAAAATATATATTATAATTTAAAAATAAAAACAATTTTATTATAATTAATAATGTTTTTTTTGCAAATAATACGTTAAATAAAAAAAATTTTTAAGTTTATATTATAAAATTTTTTAAAAAAATTATTAAATAGCAATTAAACAAATAAAATATAGTTATTATTTTTATTATTAAAACCAAACTTTTTGCTTTAGCATAAACAGCTAAAAAAGTTATATATATAAATTAATTTATTAATAAACTAAAAATTACATTAAAAAATTAACATATTTAAATATTATGTAATAATTAACAAATTATAAATTTAGTTATTAAAAAAATAGCTTTGCTATATATTAAACTACGTTACGTTAATATTTATAATTATTAGTTACGCTAAAAAATTAAAAATAAAATAATTTTAATAAAATATATATTTATTAACGATATAATTGCTAACAAATTAATAAAAATTTTATTAACGCAAAAATAAAATATATTTTTTAATTAACTTAAATTAATTAAGCCGCTAAAAAATAATAAAATAATTTTAAGCTTATTTTTGCTTTTTAACAAGCTTAAAAATAAGGTAATTAGCAAAAAAGTTTTTAAATAAATATTTAAAATATAAAAATTAAAAATAAATTATAAATTATAAATTATAAGCTTAACACAAAAATTATAAAAAATAAAAATAAATTTTTTTTTAATTGCTTAAAAATTATTTAAATTAAAAAAAACTATTAATTAATTATTTTAAAAAATTATAAATTTATTATTTAAATACCTAAAATTTATTTTTTTTTTTTTTATTTTTTTTTTTTTTAGCTAAGTTTAAAAATATATAAACAGTAGTTTGCAGTGCTTAAATGCGCGCTTAAAGCGTATTAGCAATAAAAATATCGCATAAAATATAAGCAATATAGCAAACATTAGCAAATTTATTATTTATTAGCTAGTTAATACATAATATAATTATAATAAATAAATAAATTTACAAAAGCTTATAAAAATGCTTTAAAATATATTGCTAATAGCAATTTTTATTTTTTATTATTTTAAAATATTTGCTAGTAAAATAGCTTTAAAAAGCATTTTGCACGTAGTGTAAACAAAGCGTTTTTTTTTAAACTTTTAAAAAAACCGGTTAGCTGCAGCAGCAAAAACAAGCACACAAATTATCTGCTAAAGCAAAAGCTAAAAATAAAGCAGCAGCAAAAATAATAGCAAAAGCAGCAATACGCAGCAAAAATACCGGCAGCAAAACAAGCAATATAATAATTATTTATTTAAAAATAATAATAAAAATATTAAATAAATTTAACAAAAAATTATTTAATAAAAATATAGCATTAATAGCAACAGTGCTAAAATATATTTTACGCAAAAATATAACAAAAGCGGCAAAAATATAAATAGTTAAAACGCAAACAAGCAAAAAACAATTAAAAAACTTTATTATAATTAAGCGCAAGCGCAAATGCGGCAGCAAATAAGCTAAAATATTTTTGTTGCTAAAAAATAAATTAAATAAGCTAACAAATATATTAATACTATGCTATAAATTTTTATAAATAACATTTATAAAAAAAATGCGCGCAATATAATAATAGCAATAATATATATAATTTAAACATGTTATTTTAAGTTAGCAATTTTTGCAACTAAATATAAAAAACTTTAAACCGCAAAATTATTATATTAAAAATAAATATTTATATAATTTTAATTATTAATATATTAATATTAATTTTTTTTTTGCGCACTTTGTAAAAATATATATATTTAAACAAAATTTTAAACATTTATAAAAACAATATTATTAAAATTAAAAAATAGCAAATAAACAAGCTTTTTATATATATTTATTAAATTGCATAGCAATAAGCTATAAATATTATTTATATATTTTATACATATATATATATAAATCGCCATTATTTTTAGCGCATTATAATAATATTAACGCGTTATTTATATACGCGCATATAAAACGCCTTAAAAATATTTACATTATATTTAAATTAACTTATTAAAATAATTTTACCTAAAAAAATATATTAAATTTAATAGTTTTTATAAATAAATTAAAAAAGTTTATAAAGCTTAAATAATAAAATTATTATATTACCTAAGCAAAATAGCATATAAAATGTAGCTAAACCAGTGTAACGTATATACCCACACCTAAAAAAGCTATAACTAGAAAAAATGCCTGAAAATAGCAAACAAAAAGCCAGACACAATACAGCGACAAAATCACACTACCACTAAAAATCTAACACTTAAGCTTTCACCGCTCCTCGTGCCAATGTGGTAATAAAAATAGCAGCTTAATAAATAATTTAAAAACTAGTTCGCATAAATATATAGTTTATCTAAGTTATATAAGCAATAAAATTAAATAAATTAACCTTTAAAATAATATATATTATATAACAACTTAAGCAAAAAAAAACTATATATAAATAAAATTATTAAAAATAAATTATTTAATAATTAATTATATAATTAAATATTATTAATTAAATGCTATATATTAAAATATACTATATAAATTAACTAAAAATAATATTATTTATAAATTTAATTATTAATTAATTATAAAATAAAACTATATTATAATTATTTTATATATTATAATTTTAATTTAAACTTTAAATTTTTAATAAAACTTAATTTAAAATATTAAAAGCTTATAAGCTTATTTAGGTTTTTAGGTTTTTAGTATAAAGTAGGGCCTTGAGACCCTAACCTAGTACAGCGACCAATTAGTATTACCTAGCGTTTAGAGTCGTTGACCGAGCCTGATCCCCAACACTTCCTTTGCCAAAAGACCTTGACCATTCGGACATATTTCCGTTCAAGTGGCTCGGCTAGAAGCTATTACAACTCAGGGCCCTTGTGTAAACCTCCGTTATCACCGCTTGTCACACGTAGCAAAATACAAGGCTGGAAGTCTCAGACCTTCCTGTACGCATTACACGCTCTAAAACGTGTGTTTTGGTTTAGTTTTAATATTATTCCCGATGTCCGACGTGAAGCTATGAAGCCTTTGCTTAACCGAGACATAGGCAGCGTGGACAAATGGTCAAGATCTTAGGCGCCCCCGGAATAAAAGCTATTTCAAGCTCCGAGACCTCCCTGTAAGACATCGGGAATATACAGGAAGGTCTGAGACTTGCAGCCTCGTATTCGCTATAGGCCTCTGCCTCCTAGTAGTGACGGACGTTAGCCGGGAGAGGTCATTCTGCAGTGTAGACTCATCGTGTAACCTTACGAAAATCGAATCACTATCTCAACCAGACACCTGACTTACCGGCCAACTGATGCTCGTGACAGGCTTACCCCGCAGCGTTTAGATGTAATAGGAGTGAGTACCTCCCATCACTGTTGCTGCTAATCAAAGGAACGGACTTCCCTTCGATCCTATATTTACTACCTCTTCCCCCCGATGTTTGGACCTGATGTCCTATTTTCAAAATATCCAGAAAACGACCAATCTTCTGCCGTACTACTTGCTCACCATCCTAGTATTCCTCACGCCTGTATCCTCTCCGGTATGCTGATAGCCACTCGATATATCATTGGTATTATACGTACAATTCTCTATGTCCCGCTCTCATATCGTCCAAAACACAGGAATTCAACGTACTTACAGGACTTAAGACAGGCTATAAAAACCAAGAATGTCTTCCCTCGTAGCTTGCCCTCGAGGGATTCTGGTTGACCTCGGTGATGTGCTCTTAGCATGGTCGGCCAATACATCCGGGGCAATCTCAGCTCAAACTTTGCAGAGGATTCTATCCACATCCATTTGGCACAGCTATGAGCGTGGTGAGATCACCCGAGAAGTTTGTTTCAAGGTGATCTCCGATCAGTTCTCTCTCCCAGTTTCTGAAATTGCCGAAGCATTCTCCCAGGCCCGCAAATCTTTGCAACCTAACAATGACCTTGTCTCATTCATTCGCAACTTGAAGCAAGATAACTCGATCAAACTGTACGTGATGTCGAACATCGGGAAAGAGGATTTCGAGGACCTCCGAGGAGATCTACAATTACAGCTTTTTGATCGAGTATTCACGTCGACAGCCGCAGGCATGCGAAAGCCAGACCCGGAGTTCTACCGTTACGTCTTGGATCAGGTCGGGTTGGTTGGTAGCCAATGCCTCTGTATCGACGATAAAGAAGAGAATATTCAAGCAGCACAGACTTTGGGAATACGGGGGCTTGTTTATGGGCCATCGACACTCGATGCTATGCGTCAAATATTCGAAAGCCCAGTTGGTAAGGGCTGGAGATATCTCTTCCGAAATGCGCAGAGATATCCTTCCGAAACACACACCGGTGTCACATACGATGACAATTTCGCAAACTTGCTTATCAGAGAGACTGTAAAAGACCGGTCAGTGGGGTTTCATATCTATGTACGGGAGAGTATTGTATGAATGATGCACTAATCGTGCTTTAGTAGTTTAATGAATCTTGATTGGGGATCTAAAAAGAGATGGAACTTCTTCGCTGGTAAGATACTTCGTACGGAATTCTGGCGATGTGGTGACTGAAAGATAAATACAAAAAGGGAAACCGGTAATTGTTGTCGGAGGCCAACTTCCTGACGACCTTGAAACGACATCTCTTGCTCTGAGGGTTCTTGGACCGTCACCAAACGAATCTGTCTCTTCTATGTTGGACACAATGCTAACATATCTCAACGACGACGGCACTTTCTTGGTAAGCTGTTATGCACCTGTGAAGAAGGACGGCAAATCCGTACATTGCTAAACAGAAATAGGTCTACTATGACCGTGATAGACCCCGAGTTGATCTTATGTGCACTACGACTGTTTTGACTTGCTTTTACATATATGGCCGTGGCCATGAGCTTGAGCGAACCCTACAGGCTGTGCGCTCCATGCTCTTAGAACGCTCATATCTACAGGGAACACGATACTACCCCTCGCCAGACTACTGCCTGGGAATTATCGGAAGTCTGGTTCAATCATCAGACGATTCCCATCTCCAAGCGATGCTACGTCCTCTTTTAAAGTTGAGAGTCAGTGAACGTGTTGGCCTTGGCGGCAGCGCACTGGATCTAGCGGTACGAATCATTACATGTCGCCAAATGGGAGTGGAATGCGAAAGCGATCGTCGTGCTTTGCTGGATCTGCAGTGCGAAGACGGCCGATGGGAGGGGGGTTGTATATACCTGTTCTTGAAAACTATGATTGAGATCACAAACGTTGGCGTAGTGACATCCAAGGCCATTGAGGCGCTTTCATGCTGAAGTAAGTTGAGCATAGAATGGTGTGGGATAATGATAATGAACTTTTTCTTATTCAAGGTACTAGGTAGTTTGTTTTCAGTGTTCCTGTGCTATTGTTGCCAAAGAATTTGATATTAATGGAACCCCGAAGGGTGATTTGTGCAGTTTTATCAGGGGCCGATGAGTACACTCCAGTGACTCCACACCACACAGTTCCCTGTAATCAGATACCAGTTTAGCCAATAACACATAAATGAATATACCAGCATTACCAATACCGTACCTAACATCCTTACAGCCCTGCTTATTCACTGCAGTCTAGCCATACTTAATAATCGCCTAGTACTGAACTTTAATGGGGTTAGGAGTCCGGTTAGCTCGACGGATAGATCCTAAAATTAAGAAAACTTATAGGAACAAAATTACCTAGGGAAATCTATTTTTTCTAGGTCCGATTGAACTAAAAGAAAATATACTTCCCGAATGGCTATTGATTTTATTTTGCGATACAGAAGCAGCTGCCTATTCGACCTTCGCTTGACCGAGATATAGAGACGAATAATGATGATGTGAGTATACCAAAGATATCTAAATAGTCTCAAATATAAGAGAGGATCAGGAATCCTTCTAAATCTCCCCTTGTGATATATTGTCTTTCTCGGGCTTAGTGTCGTCCTCAAGAAGACGTTCAGCACTCATATAAAGTTGACCCATTACTTGTCCATCTACGTTGCCGGCACTTTTCGTCTCCTCGCCAGTCTCAGAAGCAGTTACTCTTAACTTCTTGAGTTCATACAATTTGTCAGCTTCTTCCAGCTGTATTATCTTCCCGTCAACGACTTCACGTAGAGAACGGCCGAACTGTCCAGTATTATCAATGTTAAAGAAATCATGCCGCGCAGCTAATGCGCATTTGTTCGCTAGAATTCTTGCAATTTTCCCACGGTGCTTGACTGGGGCTCGCTGGATGGCTTCGGTAGAATACTGAATGAACCTGATCAGCGCTCTTCAAGGTTCAAAACTACTTTCCTAGAGACTTATACGGCCACAAGGAGGAAGGGAAGAAAATATACATACTATAATATTCCCAAACTTAGGCATATCTGAACCAGTTCTTTTCGCCCGCCTGTATGCTTTCTCTGAGCCGAGAATTTGTAACCGGGAAGCAGGCCACGTAGCAAGTGTTCTCAAGGTACCGGCCTATTGCTTCTACTATTAGCCATCATGAACCCACAATGTTGGAGAAACCGTTCTTGCCTTTTCAATGAAGCGCGCAGCGGCCTTCAGTCCAGCCACCTCGGTCAGATTAGGGGCGATTTTGCGCATACAGCCATCAAGATAGCCGAGAATCGTCTCATATTATTCAACTATCTTCAGAATGACTTGGGCAACGTGGATAATAGGCTTCGATTCGGTGCCTGTCGAATATTTTTCTCTGGCCAGCTCTACTGCTGCTCGCGCCCACTCTAAAAGGCTGCTGCTGGACTCTTTATCTTGTTGCTCGTTGAGGAAGGGCAAGGTGTCCATAGGTTGCTGGTCAAACTCTCTGATTTGAGTAGAGAGTGAATCAATGGTAGAGTAGAGTTTGTCGATGACTTTGAGGATCTGAACCGCACAATTCACATCAGGTGGGACTTTTATGTCTTCCATCTGCTGTGGTAGCATTGAATTACCATTGGCATCAGACATGTTGTATCGCATACGAACGTTGTTGCTATGTATGACGGGGTCTGTTGGCTGCCTGTATGTGGAATGAACTGGCATAGACGGGTTGTTGTAATTAGTATCTAAGTAGGTGCGCCGTGGCCACGGTGTCACATGAAGATATAGTTCCGACGGACCAAACTCTCTGGCTGTTCGGTTGCATGCAGTTTAGTTCAAACCTTGTCATCCTGAACGAACTATAATTATTCTGACGTGGGAAGGTTCTGACTGCTTCCTGGCTGCGTAAATGGCCCCGAAGTCTTAAGCAGAGATTTATCCGCTCTACGTTGACCAAACGTTAATATGCTACTTCTCGTATATAATCACTAAAGCGTATCACCTGGCGGCGACCGCTGAAGCTCAGACCAGATAGTTGCCCACAAACTCGTGCGACAAAAGTCGTCTTCAACCACCCCAAACCATAAGGTTCCTGACAAGGAGAAAAGCTGTAGTTTGATATGTTCGAAACGCCAATAAATTTTCAAACTATTCGTCGCTGCTAGAACATACCTTATTTCTCCATTAAGAGTGGCAGATAAGTGCTCGGTGAGCTTAGCCATTGCAGCTTTTTCTTTTCATCAGATCAGCCTATTCAATGAAAAGAAAGTTTATGGATTAACTAACAAACGAAAATTATTAATATTTTGGCTGCAAGCCTTTCCAGCTCTTACCAACTATTTACCTCACAGAAGATTACTTTAGAAGAGGTGAATAACGATAATCTGAAGGCTTGTATGTAAGCCTCGTCAGTTGCCTAGGGGGAATGGGAATCAGAAAACAGCTCGATTTGACGCTTGGATTACGGTTTTCGCCATCCAATAGGAACTAGGAGCCACATATAGCCAAGAAGCAGATGATTAAAAGGAAGTACTGTTTCGTATCTTACAATTGTCTTCAACTATAAGTACCATGATACCAGCATCCTGTTGAACCTCCCCCGCGCTTCCTCTGCCTCTCCCGTTAATTTCATAGACCTCTCGCTCCTAAGCCACAACTACAGTGGCTAGGTTTTGTCCCGAAAGCCCATCACAAGCCTCGATGACCCTCCTCCCACATCAATGATGACAACTTCGTTTTGCCTATTTGATTGGGTTCCTAAGACGATGAGAGACGCAACCGGTGAAGGAGTTTCTACCCTCATGGCATTCATCATTGATCTCAGCCTCCCCCTGAGCTTGCTAGTTTCGATCTGGACCCAAGCGTGTGTGAACTGTCCGTATTGTTATCATCTCTGCTCCGGCCGAGCCTGACGGCCCTGACATGGAAGACGTGGGGCCGACTATCTAACTCACAGCGCTTCAGATTGTCCAAATTAGTTCTCGTGGGAGGCGGAGAAGATTGAGTAGGATGTCGGTTATCCTCAACGCTATTATAGTTAGAACAGGGCCTCGATAGCAGTGGCGGTTCTACCGTCACTTTCCCTACTATGTACATTGCTCACATGCCTCCCAATAGTCCCAGAATGCAGATTCTGAAGGGGAACAAGTCTACTGCGCTGGTTGATCGAGACCCGGTTGTTCCCGTCGCGAAGAGCGTTGGTGAGGTTTCATCTGTCAATGTGCTAATGTATAGTTAGATCTAATAATCAAACGCCGAGTCGTGGCGGGCCCCTGGCTGGTCTACAGAAGAGATGTTACACACAGGTAGCTTGGGTAAATATAATGCAGCTCGAAACATACAACGGCTCTGGGCGTCAACAGCAGCACGAATTCCATGGTACGTAACGGGACCCAATATAGATGACCCCTTGGACTTCGATCCCGCGATTCTCACCGACAAGGCGGGCCTTGATATCTAGAAGTCTATATGGGCTTACAAAGCGCAATTCGAGATCCCCCGCCGCATGAATGCCTATTGGGGTGAGTTAGCAGTGTACACCCACGGCCCAGTATGTGCGGCAAACTGGAAGGCTGCTCGAGTTGAACTGCAGGGGTTGCCGGCGGTTAGCATCGAGAATATCGAGTACACCGCCGAAGATGACGCTGCTATTAAAGAGTGGCTACGGAATAATATTGATGCAGTGTAGCACTCTGCGGGCACATATAAAATGTTACTGCTACATGAGAACGGCGTAGCCGACAATAATTTTAGCGTCTACAACGTTGCCGGTTCGAAGATCGCAGACGTGAGCATCATGCCACGAAAATGTTGGAGTTCATACCAATGATATCGCAATGGTCATTGGCGAAAAGGCTGCGGATATTTTCATTGGAAGACTAGGCCGTCCCTAGTAGAGTTGAGAAAGGTTTGGATAAAGTTTGTTTCACGTGGTAGCGTTAACTCCATTACTTAATAAGTGCCATGACAACATGAGTGGAAGGACAGGTACGCTGTATGAAATCTCAACAATTCACGAGAGGAACGTATATCCTAGACTTGTAGGTGATTATATTTGCCCGTGTGTGGGCGATTTAATTAGTGGTTAGCTGGCTATAGCTGGCTAATTTATTCACCAAAAAAGCTGGTTCCCGCTTCCATAAATTGACATGGGCCATTTCGTGGCAAAAGAATAGCGAGACTCGGGACAGACAGATTATGAAGACCAGATACAATTATTCCCACTCCAAGAGAATATTGGCAATTTAGCACGCAGCGCTCCGTCGACTCATTACTGAAGTACGGCCGAGTCAGAAAGTTCCGAGTAGAAGTTATCGGGGCTTCATATAATCATAATGTATGTAGAAGTTTGAGGTATCAGCTAGTTTTGAGCCTGGTACAATAGCCAAACTATTTGATTGAGTATCTTGGTATATTCCCGAATACTAGATTCACGACTGTACACGACAACGGGGTCATAGTCCAAGCTTGTTCACCAGTTGCCTCTCGTCTCGTAGGCGTGTGAGAGCCGTAAGGGCGTCTCCAAGGGGTACTAAATCACCCTTTGCCTGCGTCGACAAATCATCCCGATTACGGATGTTAACTGTACGTGTCTTCGACTCTTCTGCCCCAACGACTATGTTTTGACATACATGTTAGCAAAGAGTTCAGTAGGAAGAAAGAAGGGAAGCCAAGTAGAAAAGAACAGTTTTACCGAATATAAAATTGTACTGATTCAACTGTCCAGATCGGATTTTCTTTTGAAACTTATTCGCGCTTAGATCTGCATCGGCGTAAAAGCCGCTATTATGGAAGAGAGCGCGGACCTCTTCGGCGTAGTCATTTACCGCTGGCATAATAGGCACAATCAAGATCTGTCGGGGACTTAGCCAAAAAGGCCACTTGCCGCCAAAATGCTCAGTGAGAACGGCAATCATGCGCTCGAAGCTGCCTACAATAGCACGATGAATCATCACAGGTCGTTCGTATCCGGCTGGCAGGTCTTCCTCAGTACCATCGCTAGTCTTGTTATTGCCTTGCTCCTTCGCCACGTAACGAAGTTTGAACCGGCGTGGAAGATTGAAGTCGAGTTGAATCGTGCCACATTGGTGCTCTCGGTTGAGGGCATCTGAAAGCTGGATGTCAATCTTCGGGCCGTAAAAGGCGCCATCACCAGGCTTCTCTTCCCAGGATGCGCCAACAGACGCGGTGAATTTGTCCAAAGCTGTCTTCAGCATCGCCTCGGCGTCATCCCAGACGGCGATATCTCCCATGTACTTTTCCGGTCTAGTGGAAAGCTTGAGTTTGAACTTGAATCCACAGAGGCCATAGACACAATTCAAGAAGTCAAATACACCCTCGATCTCGTCACCGATTTGATTGGTACTGCAGAAAATGTGGGCGTCATCCTGAGCAAAGCGCCTGACACGAGTGAGCCCGCTCAGGGCCCCCGAGAATTCGTTGCGATGAAGCACGCCAAAGTCGGCTATCCGCCACGGCAAATCTCGATACGACACATCAGAATGGGCGAAGAGTTTGCAATGTCCCGGACAATTCATCGGCTTCAATCCAAATTTTTCTTTCTCGACTTCGAAGGTGAACATGTCTTCAGAATAATGGTCCCAATGGCCTGATGTTTTCCAGAGATCAGACTTGTACATGTTCGGCGTGATGACCTCCTGGTACCCCCTTTTTCGGTATTCTTGCTTTAGGAAATCCTGCAAAGCATTGTAGATTCTAGTGCCGTGCGGCAGGAAGAAGCACGAGCCTGGAGATGCCTCGTCGAAGAAGAATAGCTTCTGCTCCGTTCCAATCTTACGATGATTCCGCTTTGCTGCCTCAGCGAGAAAGACCTTGTATTCTTCGAGCTGTTTCTTGTCAGGGAAGGATATACCAGCAATACGCTGGAGAGACTCGTTCTGTTGGTTTCCGAGCCAATATGATGCACCGAACTGTTCAGATTCCGATTAGTCGGCTGCTCTCCTATAGACAGACGGGTACTCACCCTAAGGATAGAGAAGGCTTTGATTCTGCCGGTATGTGGAACGTGCGGTCCGCGGCAAAGATCAATCAGTGGACCACAGCGGTATACGGTGGTGCTCTCGCCATCGGCAACTCTTTGGTTGATGAAGTAAAGCTTGTACTTGCTGTAGCTGAACATTTTGATGAGGTCGGACTTGGTAAGAACAAGGCGCTCGAAGGGCTGCTTCTCCTTGATGATGCTCGCACATAGCTTCTCAAGGGCGGTCTGGTCAGTCTGTTGGACAGCACTGCGTATCACCATGGTCAGCCGTCATTCCAAAGGGGCAGGGGTAGGAATGAGACGCACGAGCCCATGTTGGCCATATCATAGTAGAAACCGGGCGGATCAGTGGTGGGCGGTCCGTTGCAGAGATGGCAGCCGAAATGGCGCTCTGATGCCTCGCCAAGCACGTGGGCGCTCGAATGCCAAAAGACTTGCTTCCCTTCTGGGTGACTGAAGTCGAGTAACTCTAGCTTGCAGCTTTTCTCCAATGGCCGTTCAAGATCCCAGAGCTCGCCATCGACCTTAGCAATAACCGTACGGTCCAACAGAGAGCGGGAGATGGAAAGAGCGATGCTTGAGGGCGACGTTTCCCAGGATTTGCCGGGCTTGGTGCTGCCATCTGCGAGGGTAACGACAATATCGTCTCGTGGCTTCGAAGCAAGCTCCTTGGCGAACTCGCGAGACAGGCTGTCGAAGATGTCAAGACGATGCCGGATAAATTCCGGTCGTGACTCGAGCTAGGGTCGCGGTTGTCAAGGTCAGCTCACTGTCGCTTTTTTTCTGGCGCATCCTAGGAAATATTCACCTCAAGTGCTTTTAATGAAGCTGAAGCGTCTGTTTTGGCCGCCTTCTTCGATTCCGCGTCATCGCGGGCAGGAGCGACGGGAGTAGACATGTTGTTCGAACGTTCCGGCGTTTCACCCACGGTGACGCTCCCCTACTTACGATGCAGGACGTGTGTGTGTGCTGGAAAGGATTGTACTGGCCAAGAGACTAAGATTGACGGATGAATACCTAGGTATTGCTGCAAGTTGGTGAAAGGTGGAAGGATGCACAACCCCGCAGTCAAAGTAGAGTCATGCACAGAAGCCGTGTTGCAGCCAGCTGCCGCCAGTCTCCAACACTGGTGATGATAAGAAGCGATAACGGTGCCCCTCCCCCTATTCCACTGCTGTGACTCACATGTGACTGGCTGTAGCCGGACCACTCGCGCTTCAGTTCACCTACAGTGGTAACCTACCTATTCATATTTATAGTTGTAATTAGCTCACATCCAACAATAGGTAGCCCTGGTACTTACCTAGGTAGATAATGCATGGGCTCTATATTCCCCCTTATCGTGGGTTCTGGGTATGTCACCTACTTAACCTAGTCTCCATGTCTTCTACAACATCAATATCCACACTTGCTGTTCAACAAAACCCAAACAATCTCCTTTAAGGATTCAGCTAAGTTCAAGCTTGAATTTCTCAATAATGACACATCGGTATATTTGACCTCTACATCATCAAAATCACATTTTTAGCTTTGATGTTATGTTTTTGTACAAAGTCCTGCGTGCACCTTCGGGACGTGGCTGTGTCCACATCTAATCTCGAAGAATAAGAACTGCCATCTAGTGAGCCTGATGGTCCGCCTAGATAGGGCACCAACCAACCTTCATTAGGTGATGCATTGCCGATGGAGGGTGGCAGCTGTTCCCCCATCTCACCGCGTTTTACGGAAACATGTGGTGCACGCGCCACTGCGCGCGTACATTTATTTTGTTGGGTTCCCGTCATGCTTCTTGCACCATCCTTCCGTCCTTTCTAACCCATCCAACGAATAAAACGATCCTATCTTGTAAATAATCCACTATTCGCAATTGCTTCGTGTTCTGTATTCGCTATTCAAATTGATGTCCCTCTTGTTCGGGTCCGTCGTGTCCATCTACCTCACGATTTCTATTGCACCCATGGAACCTGCAGGCTTGGCAGTAGGCGTTGCAGGGCTCATTGGAATTTTCACTGCCTGTCTGGATATCGTCGAACGGTGGGACTCTTATAAAGACTTTGGAGTCGAATCTGGTTCTCTCATAGCTCGCTTTCAAGCCGACAAGGTTCGATTTCGGCAATGGGGTCAGCGCGTAGGTATTTATACAGAAAAACATGGAGACGGCTATCACAAAGCCCTCGACGACCCTTTGATTCGACCGGCAGTTGATCAGATCTTACAAAGTATCAAGCATTTCGATGACGATACAGGCGACATCACCTCTGGTTTGCGACTTATCTCCAGTCCAGTTGATCCGCAGGCCTATCGCAAGAGCGATCTTTCCAGGCAGCGTCCACACTTCGAGAAGTAAGCTGACCCCCCGGCTTACGGCCCCCCCCATCACGGACCACCCAAACTGACGCGTTTTCTTCCAGCCACCTTTTTTTTCGTCTATATAATATCTCAACAACCACTCAACTCTAGAAAGTTTTTTTATTTTTAATCTATTTGTTTTTGACTGCTTTATTTAACGATGCTTTTAATTGACCAGAAAAAACGCGCGTTTGCTGCGATTTGCGATACCAAACTTGGAATGTTTTAGCGGGCCGCCGCTAAAAAGTAAGCTATATTTTGCAGCTATTTATGCCGCCGTATTAAAAATATTTTGACTTAAAAAAAATATATTAATTATTTTAAATTTTATTTTTTAATTTTAAAAAGTAATTAGTTTATTAAGCAATTAAGCAAGCTAAATTAAATTTTGCGCTTTTTATTGTTTTTTTTAAACAAATAGCTAAATAGCTTTTTTAAGCTACAAATAATTTTTATATATTAAGCAAATAATAATATAACTATTTTTTAGCTTAAAACAAAAAAATTAAATTTGCTAAAATTAAAATAATTAATTATAAATATATTAATAGCGTAATAACTATTAATATTAATATTTTTTTTAACTGTTTTAATATTTTTAAAATTTAAAATATTTTATTAATATATTTTTTTAATATTAATAAAATAAAAATTGCTTAAAGCGCTAAAAAAAATTATTAAATTATTTTTAAAATTTTTATATATTAAGCTTTAAAATATAACGTTAAAAAAAATAAATAAATAATTTATATTAAATATATTAACGCTTTTAATAATATTTTTTTATTATTAATTATTTTAAAAAATATTTATATTTAATAATAATAATATTTTAACGAAAACTAAAGTTTATTTAAAAATTAGCGCTTTAATTATTTAGCTAATAAATAAACTAATAATTTTATTGCATTAAACTAACTTTAAAACATTTTTATATTTTATATTTAAATATATTATAGCAATAAATAAATAATTTTAATTTATAATAATTATAAAAATTATATAAATAATAAATTTTTATTAGCTTGTTTTTAAAATAAAATATAGTTAATTTTTTATAAGCTTTATTGCAGTTATATTATTTAAGCTTTAAATGTTAAAATTTTCGGTTTGTTAAAAAAAAAGTTAAAAATATTATTTAAAATTTTGTTAAACGCTTGTTTTAATATTAAAGCTTTAAAAATAAATATATTAATAGCATATTATAAAACAAAAATTATTATTTTAATTTTAATTATATTAAAATAAGCTTAAAAAATAACTAAAATATAGCTATATAATTATTAAAAAATATTAAAATTAAAATATATTATATTTTATAATAAAAATATTTTTAATATATATTAATTTAATTTTGCAAATATAAATTAGCTAAAAATATTTAATTTTTTAACTATTATAGTTAAAATAGTTATTTTAACGCTTTTTAAAAGCTAAAATTTACAGCAAACTAATTAAAAATTAGCTATAAAATATAAATTTTTTAAAAATTTTTGTTAAAAATTATTTTTAAAAAAAATTAATAAAATTTTTAATAATTAAACTATAAAAATAGCGTTTTTAAAAACTAAAATTTTTAATTTTAAAGCTAAATTTTAAAAATTAATTAAAATATATTGCGCATATATAAAAAAAAGCTTAAGTTAGCATTTTATCTATATAGCTAATATACAAAAAATTAAACGAAAGCTTAAGCGTCAAACTATATACGCCGATAAAGCACCCAATCAAAAAATGCTTATTAACGAAGTTACAAACGTTAAAAATGTTATTAAAGTCGCAATAGCCTACTTATCAAAGAAAACAACAGAAAAAGCCGATATAATTAGTATTGGCTGAGAAAAACGGCTTCGAAGGTGAAGAGTGGTGGTTTCAATAAGTGGTCCGTGATGGGGGGGGCCGTAAGCCGGGGGGTCAGCTTATCAGGGCGCAACGTCACGAAAGAGTAGACTTGGATGGGCTCTGGGAGGCAAGGCGCGGTTTCTTGCATTGGCCAATTCATTTGACGCTCTGGTCCAGAAGTTATATGATCTCGTTCCTCCAGATCAGCCCACTATTCCAGGTCAGATGATCTCAGGACCAAGACATAACACTCTTGCTACTCTCGATGGTATGCCCCATAGCTACTTGTAGGCGATCTCTACTCACCAAATACAGTTGTAAAAACAGGAGAAACTTCATGGCACCTTGACATTCAAAGGATCTTGGCCGATGTAGAAAAACAGTTAGACAGTAAGATCCCCTCTTCTCCTACATTGGATTATACTCAACACATCAAGATGAGACTCGCAAAGAGCTAGACGATTGGCTCAATACGCACGATACAAAACAGATGTACGACGACCTTGTTCATAGGATACTAGATGGTACCTGCGACTGGATACTTAAGCGGCGAGAGTTCTTAGAATGGCAGTCGTTCGCATCAGAAAACGCAAAGCTCTTGTGGGTTAACGGACCTCCGGGCTACGGAAAAACAATTCTTTGTGCAAGAATTGTTCAATATCTATTGGCAAATTCTGACAGTCCCTTGGCATATTTCTTTTTCTCTTCGGAGTTGGAAAGCCGGGCGGATCCTTATGTTGTTACGAAGTCCTGGGTCTCTCAGATTACGATACAAAATCGAGATGCATTTAATCTCGCCCTGGAAAAACGGGAAGCGACCGACGGACGTGTAGCATCGCAAACCGATATTGAAGAACTTTTCAAATCGATTACTCAGAATATACCGAGATGCATTTTCATCGTGGACGGCATTGACGAGTGTACTCTGCGGGAGGATGACGGCAATACAGGCTGTAGAAATTCTTTATTAAAGTTCGTCAAATCTCTTCACCATATCATCTCAAAATCAAAATCACGGCTTCTAGTTGTTAGTCGCAACGACCAGGAGATTCGAGAAGGTTTCAACGGTAACAAGGCTAATACGGCGTGTGGACTGGTTGAATTGCCAATCCTTCCACGGGATGTCGAATCCGATGCTATCTTGTTTTCACAAAGCATTATCGAAGAAAAGCTCGCCAACAAAAGTGAACCACAACGGCAAGAACTCGCACATAGAATAGTCGACCGATGCGACTCAATGTTCTTAGGCATTAAGTTGCTAGAGCCCGATCTAAAAGGTGGCAAAAATCTAAAACAACTTCAGCGACTTATCGACAATGCGCCTAATAAGCTCGATCGTATTTATGATCGTAATTGGGAAAGAATCAAGAACCTCGACGATGTAAGCAGACAGCGAGCATTTTCGATTTTAAGATGGGCAGCATTTGCCTTACGTCCGATTACTATTTTTGAGGTCACTGAGGCCCTGCTTTTAGCAGGTGACGAATGCGTGGCGCTAGACTACACAGAACTGCCCGACTCCGTTGATGAGGTTTACGTCAAGACTGAAATTTTAGAACTTTGTAGATCTCTTATTGAGGTTCGAAGTACAGAATCAGCCTTAGCGTTGGGTTATTCAACAATACATCTGAGTCATTTCTCAGTTAGGCAATACATTCTGTGTCATATACCAGCCCGTTACGGTGAGCTGATCGCAAATGAGCAGTTACGATCTTCGAATGAGGCAATCCAGAGTAATATCCTTGCAGAAATATGCCTCCGCTACTTAGATCGCAAGGACGCCTGGGACGAAACAGCGCGACAAGAGAGGGACGATTCCGTAATCCAAGCGTTCCGAGAGTATGCAGCAAACTTGTGGCATAAGCACGTGAAGCATGGAATCCTCAATTCCGACGATGTCGTCCAGCTAATCAATACGTTCTTCCACCCAGAGAATGAGAATTGGGAGTCGTGGAGAAAGTATAGCGAGAATTCTTTCCAAAACAAGATGATACAGTATGAAGGGGAACTTTCGTCAGGGAATCCACTATTCTATGCGTCTCTTCTCGGCCTCTCACAAACAGTAACTCATCTCATAGAGGGGGTCGGATTGGACGTAAACTGTGTCGACTCATCAAACCGAACAGCATTGCTCGGTGCTTCCTCAAATGGATGGGTGTCAGTTGTAAAACAGCTTCTACGAAGAGGAGCTAGTGTGCATATTGCAAGCAATGAGGGAAGAACTCCCATGTATGCTAGTGCAAGTCAAGGACATGGTGAAGTCGTGAAGCTTCTCCTCGAGCAAGGGGCCGACGTCGCTGCAGCAAACAAGGACGGATGGACACCACTAAATTCGGCTTCAAGCAATGGCCACACCGACGTTGTCAGGGTTCTCCTTAAAGAAGGGGCTGATATGGCAGTAGCAAACAAGGACGGATGGACACCATTAAACTCGGCTTCGGACAGTGGCCACACCGATGTTGTCAAGCTTCTCCTCGAGAAAGGGGCCGACGTCGCCATAGCAAACAAGGGCGGATGCACACCACTAAACTCGGCTTCGGGCCGCGGCCATATCGAGGTCGTTGAGCTTCTTCTTAATAAGGGGGCGGATTTAACAGTGGTAGATAATGTCGGCCGGACGTCGTTAAATTTAGCGTCAAACAATGGCCACACTGGTGTCCTGAACCTTCTTGAGCAGTGGGTCGACGATCTTGCTCTCCCTTCGCAAGGATCTTCTTTCCATAACACCATCAACAACATGCCATCTCGGGATAGCTCTACCGGCTCCGGCTCCGGCTTTGATGTCTCATCTCGTCACTCAAAGGTTATCACTCGGGAACAATTTCGGGCAAACAGGTCAAGTACGTGGTATATGAGTGATCACCGCTGCATACAATATGTTATAGCGAGAGGCTAATGCCGTTTATTCATAGCGAATCATGGGCATGAACGGATCGAGCGACAAACTTCACATCGCGGGCTTGGGATCACTTTCAACCACTCTGCCAGGGGTTATGACCATTGTGCCCCAACCCCCAGCTAGTAAGTACCCTGCCGTAGAATGACATTTGTTGACCATCCTCGTACCCCGGGTCGCGCTGATCTTGAACCTAGTCGTAATTCATCAGCGTACAGAAGGACTCAGTAGAAGTCTAATGGATCTCTGGGGAGCCACAGAGCCCGCTTCCTCTACTTTCCGTGCAATAGTTTTAACTTGGCGATGGCTAGATTTGTTTGGGAGGCGAGTTTATAGACGAAAAAGAAGGTGGTTAGGAAAAAAGCATTATCTTGGGTAGGCCATAATAAGGAGGGTCGTGAGGCCACAGGTCAGCTTATTTTTATGACTTTCTTATATTAGCGAACCAGTGAGATAGCATGATTCCCGAGGTTGTGCTGGTGCACGAATCATCTAACACCCATTTCCGGGGCAGATCGTTGTGATTCTTCCCAAATAGTCCAAGACATGCTAGTATTACTTGGGACAGAACTTGGAAGTACCTAGGTTGAGTAAAAACAAGACTTTACCAGTGGGCCCCTGTACTGGATGGGTAGGTGTTCCATTAATAATTTACGCAACTTAGAAAGTCTAAGCGGCAAGGAAGGTCTACGCGCCATTTCATACACCGAGGAGGTTGTACGCAATATCTACTATGAACAGCTGACTATGAAACAAATGCTGAAGCTTGTAATATATAATGCATCGGCCTTTGCAAAATGCAGATCTGCTATTCTCCGACGGCTGACTGCATCATATATATGGATTTACAATTCTACGCTTCTAGCCGAAATAGTCCCGAAAGGTTGTAAAGACACATGGCACCTTAGAACAGTAGGCATTTCACTTCAAGTCCGGGAACTTTGTCTAGGCCCCAGTACAAACCCTTGTTATATGTTTGATGTACACTATCGCTTATTGTTGGTGCGCCTTGAGAAAAGGCATAGGAACGAGAGCAGCAGGCTCTGCGAAGATTTTCGACGAAAATACTCCAAGTGAGGCGAGCTCATGCAGGCTCTACCAATAAAAACTATAATATTGACACCTTTTGCCTACCATAGCCACTTCGGGCAAGCAATCGTTAACCATCGACACTGTAAGGCGCGCGCACCAAAAAGTCTTCTCAAAATTTGGAATAAGCAATCGAATCCGACTTGAAAAAGGCTACAGGTCAGCGATTCATTTTTCTTGCATCTACACGGTATCGATACACGGCCGCCTAACAACCGTAAGGATAAGGACTGCAAAGGCAACCAGACCTGCATAGCATCTTACTCACTTACAATTCTCATAGGCTGAATCAATCTTGATGTCTGGATGCCTAAATCAATGTTAAACCGGAGGAGAGATTTCCAGACCATCCTTTTTAGCTGCAGATATACCGGCCTCACCGACGACTACCCTATGAATAGTCTACTTACTGTTCAAAGTCCGAGAAACTAGCTATATTGCAGCCTAGTAGTACTAGGGATCACAGAATCCTAGAACAATGGAGGTTCTCGGTACAGTTGCAGCTACAGCTCAACTCGTGGGAATGGCCATGAGCATACTTGACTCGATCGCTCAACTTCATGATCTCATCAAGCATGTACCCGATCGATACAGAAGATGGAACATTGAGCTTGGTCTACTGAGGGAAACAATAGATTGCATTCAGCATAACCCTGCTCTTCAAACCATGCATGTCGGTCGAGTGATGAAGGCCATGTGCCCGAAGATCGAGAGCCTTCTGAGACTATGCAAAAAGTATACACCCCCGTCAACCGCGAATCCAATTATAAAAGTCCTCAAGAATCTCTCCGCACATTCAGTCGAGTCCCTTATAACCGAGCATCTTCAGTCTTTAGAGCATGATAAGACAACGCTCCTTTTGGCAATCCAGTTACCTGCTATCCCAAACACAATCACAGATTCTTGCCTAGCAAAGGACATTATGCCTGGCCACGCCCTTCAAAGCAACTACAAATTCGACACCAAAGATTTGCCATGGAACCCTATTCAGGAATTAAGTAAGCCCCAGTTGATAATTATCCGCACGTTATTGGGGGGGCTCACTGATACCCCCCAAACACACTATTTCCAATTTTGAACGAGTCTTGTATTTGAGAGTCATGGGAATTACTTACCGAATTTTAGCGGATTCTGATCGATCTCTGGCCCTGGTCGAGCCCATTGACAAATCCACACAAAATCATAGCAAGGTGAGCGACTTTAACAAGCGAAAATCTTGCTTCATATAGCATTTAGCTTACATATATCATAATATGTAGCAAGCAAAGCAGAAAACCATCCCTCAGAATCTCCATCTTGTTGCAAGTCGCGAAACGATTTTCGCAGAGCAATCCAGTCCCAACGGGCACAGTACTCCTAGGCTTAACAAGATGAACATGACGGAACAAAGTGGCAATTTCAAAGGGATCAAGATGAAAGGATGCCACGGTCTTATTGGGCATTCGATGGCGGGAACCACCGGGGACTTCGAAGATATCGATCTGGACGGTAGGGACTTAGTTATTGGGATACATGATCCCAATATGCTGGACAGACGATTCACTGCGCTTGAACCGCAGATTTCTTGGCATCAACCTCATCAAAGCGCAGACAGCCATGCCAGCCACGGCCACGGCGGAGTGGCTGACATCGACCCTGTTAGGCCTAGAATGCATGGTGGGGGCCAACAAGACGCCACGAAGGATGACTCTGAGAGAATGGTCCTAGATGAGGAGGGTACTGATGAGAAGGCTGGAGACAGAATGGATTGGATCCCTAATAAACAATGAGACGAGTTGCAAGCTTAGCTATTGCCTACTCATAAATGGTAATATTGGGACTAGCTGCGAAGCCAGAAAATGGCCTCTTCCCTCCTCATTCTATATCTCAGACATTAAATCGAGGCAACAAAACGAAGTGACACGCTCTGAAACACTTCAACGCAGTGTTCTAGTACATACATGATTCCATCTAATTTGTGCAATGCGAGGGAATTTCTTTACCACAGAAATAAGCGAGTATTTGGGGACTCGTGGTGATGGGTTATGGCACCCTGCCAGCCGACTAGCTAGCGGAAGGAGATTCTCAAATAGGAAGCTGTAAAGCCCTAGAGCAAGGAGACTCTCAGCTGAATGTGATACTGCAGCGTGAACACCTAATCATTTCTACGGTGAGTATGTGCGGGCAATATTACATGCATATGCAAATACATGTGTGATCTCGGAAAGGTGTGACATTCCCCCGTCCGTCTCCGAATGTGAGCACATGAACCCATTTATTCACAGAGCCTCCAATCTGTTCAGCGTATCCTTTGACCAGAGTGTGGATTTGCGGGCTATCCTCTCATCCTATACCCCGTCTCGATTTCTTTTGCTGTCGTGATTGTGTAGCCTACGTGCTAATATACCTGTTCTACGGCGATAGCCCATGGTGTTAGCCACAAGCTTGGAACCATCTGTCAAGATTGCACAGCCTCCTTAGTAGCCGGCCGTCATCTTCAAAGAGCCCCCAAACAGTCGCGGAAGGACTATGCGAAGCAACAAGTACCGGTAGCCCCGGTATCTTCATTAGTATTCCCGTCATATTCCCTCGAACCCTGTAAAGGTGAGGACCTCGATTCGTCACCTTACCGGTGTCAAGCACTATATAGATTTAGTTCTGTACACACGAGTATTGTGAGAATATCTATGTCTTAGATATTCTATCAGAAGATTACTCGTCGTAGATGTAGATTGGGTTTCATGGTAAGGTTTTGGTTATTTTCGAAGTCTTTGCAGTTACCAGTTCTCTAGCATTTCTCTATCATTTCTAAATGCAATAAGCAATTGCTAAGGTGCTGCAATCGAGGAGGTAGCTGACATGGCGTATCTCCGAGGGGGAAGAAGCGGGAGAATGTGGCATACGTAGGCTGCCAATGCAGTGTTCACTTGCTACCCATCCATATATGAGCTCTTCTTGCGTGACAAGCAGCCCCTCTGGTGTTGGAAATTCGGTGGAGCTATTAGATTCATCCAAGCACAAAATTTCATCGAATCTCGTATCATGTCAGAGGATCGAGATATTCTTAATCGCTTGTTGTTCACAGAATGTCGCTGTAAAAAGAAAGCTCCATACTTGTTCATAGCTCGTCTCGATCCTAATGGCAATCCCGTCTGGAACCCTGATGGTACATTGCGACCGATCCCTCCATCTAACCTCCCAGATCTGACATATATTCCAGATATTCGTCGAGTAGCAATTTGCGAAACATTACAATGCAGCTTTTTAAGTCATTGGGCAGGCGCTGAAGATGGGTTGTCAATACGCGACAGAATAATGGAATGGGAGGCTCAATATCACGCTGCGCAGCACCAAACTAATACCAGAAATATACAGCGACCACATTTCAGCAATATCGCAGTCGCAGGGGTTGGTCATAGCATTGGAGGTACGCATTTCATCTACTTCCCCAAGTGTAATACCGAAATAGCTAACAATATGTTCCCCAGATACGCTCATCAACTTGAACTTTGGCGTCCTGCAAGACTACAGCATGCCCTCTCACATACTCTTCAACCCTTCTTTCACGACCCTGGTAGATAACAGTACAGAACTTTCGTACCAAAAGCGTTGGGAGCTGCTTATGAGATGGACGTTGCTTCGCTGGCTGTTTGGTATCGGATGAAATGATCGGAGGACATTGATCCCAATACCCAGGCTCCAAATTCATTCTACGGTATCTGAGATAATAGCAAAATACTGAAGAAGTCTCCTGATACTCGAGTTTTGGTCGTTAAGTGGAAATAAGACTTCGGAGTGTGTTGTTGATCTCCCACTTCCACTGGCCCCTGAACAACATGTACTGGTAAAAGTTCTATCACCCAGCCTGGATCTACAGGGAGGGCAGTGGGCTTCTCGAAATGAATTGCAATTACACGGGTTTGCGACGGTCTGGGGTGGCCGGCGGGGAGATGATTCTGTAGGGTAGAGAGAATTAGCAGAACACTAAAATAGGAGTTACCAAACCACTTGGTCCATGGTACAAAATAGAAACTAGACTGCACCCTCAAGATTCACCGTGGATTAAACGTACTTTAATCTCATCTTCGAAAAGCTCTGATAGCCTCGATGTTGCCGAAAATAATCCGTTTACGTTTTTGCAGATGCTGATTTGGTCGACAATTTGGAAATCGGCTGCTCCGCTGCGTAGCCAAGTTGCGACTTTATCCGCTTCAGCGACAGCATCCGGCGGTAATGGCCTTCTCTCTACTGCGAAACTCGCCATTCTGGGTGCGTCGTCCGGTAAGACTCTTGACGTAGTATCAGCTCGGCGAGTAGACAAAAACGATATCAGCACGATTGTCGAGAACAAAAGCACAAGGGGGGCGGAGCAGGAAATTATATATTGAGCGGGGCACGAGTCTTTTGCCATATGTTTCCGATTTCCGCTGGGGTACGTGTCAACTGTGCGCAGTCACGCAGAAGAGACCTTGGTCTTAATCCTCTGACCCTAAAAGACTATATACACGAGAAGATCAACCTCTGGCGCTAAATTGATCTTTACTATGTTGCTGCCCAATTGTTATTTTACGAGATCAATAACACAGCAAACAACTATTTCTTAGGGGTTATATCGGCCTAAAATACAATCACTCGATCCCTTTACCAATAGGTCTGTGTATACCCCAGCTGAGCGTCAATGGTTGGCTGGCATTCAGCTAATATTACCACTTATGTTTGAGGAGGGGAATTTGGAGTGCAATTATTGTCTGACGGGCACCGACACAATCAGTTTGCTAGAGATAGTGTTGGAATGCATTACGTTATATTTCCAATCGCCACATGGAGCCTTTATTGGCCCCTTTTGCGCCTCTTTAATCCTATAGTAGGGAGGGTTCTAAAACAGATGTTCCGTCACATCATAACAATCGCATCTACTGGCCCTTACATCGTAGGCATCACTCACATCACCATCGAATTAACAACAGACACGAGTTCTTCCAGTACCCTGTCAACGCCTGAATGTTTGCATACACATGATGCAAACAATCCAATAACAATCAGTCTGGGTCTTATGTACTGTTCACTACAGTATTCTCAGTTTCCTTTTAGCTTGAACTTGATTTGATCTATTGATGAATGATCTCGTCCTCGGCGTATTGCAAGCATCTACAATGCTTTTTTATCTTGTATTCTCTCACAGTAAGGCTACAGCATATGAAAAGTGTCAATTCTAGTATTCATACCAACTGCATCTTCGATTCTCATGATGTATACCCTAATCTCTTTTGTCGGGAGTATATAGAAAGAAGGGTGTTTGTTACGCACCTCTATGGCTATTCAACCCTGCATTAAGCGACCTCGATGCGAAAAAAAGATGCTGTGTCTAGCATATTGGTACTGCATTGAAGCCAAAGTCCCCTTTTCGAACCACCGAACACAGATCCCTTATTTATTTTACAACCCCGCCTGGGCCCCCCTTTTATTTCCTATCGCAAGCGCTAGAGGATCGATAAGGCCGGATTTGTATGTGGGATTGGTCGGCAAGCTATTGTCTCTTCCCTTGCGATACGTTGTAATGCAAGGCAAATTCGGAACTGGCACTGCAGTGTCATACTTCGATATGGGCGTGCTTTTATCGTTGCAAAACTAAGGATCGGCAGGTTTGCATTATCCCTAAATACGCAGATGGGTATGTGAATCTCGCCTGCTAATTTTCTGGTGGCTTTCCGGATGGCGTTGCCAGTGATGCGTGGCAAATCAGAGTCATGATACGTCCGACCTCCTATGAAGTCGAGAAGGTAATGCTAAGAGTACAAAGCTCTTGGAGCAACGTTACGCAGCTCACGAGATCGGGGGGATAATGACGCTTGTGCGCTTCAATATGTTGATCGATTTCTTAGCTTCACCTCGATGCGTTTCAACTCGCCATGCTCGTCGCGTCCCCCGATTGGCTGCTTCGGTTTCTCTGCTCTTCTCCGAGCGGTGCAGAAGGCTTAGTGACCCCTCAGCAGTGGAGTTGTTTGTTTAGCAAAGGTATCCTGAATAGTTTGTGTTGATTGCTTGCGGATAGACCCTGACACATTACCCAACAAAACACCCCAACACATCATCGCATACCGTAGTTAACTTGATCAGCTATGTAAGCAAGCAGGTAAGCAATCAATAAACAACCAGAATGGAAGCTAATATGAGTCATGTGATTGTCAATCTAAAAACTACTAAGTCCTCCAAGTACGAGGCCTCAAGTACTGCTAAAGTTCAAACCATTAAGCTAACTCAGTACGACGACCGGGAACGCCAGGGCCCAGGGTGACAATGAGGTTATTAAATAGTTTAGGGTGCTTCCTTCACTGCTCTGTCTGACCATAAAATTGTTCCTCGATGATTGAAAGGTGAGACGTGTATATGGTCTCAGGCAGGAGCACATTTCAATGCGAAAGTGCCACTGACTGATAGAGCTATATATATATATATATATATATGTTTACTTTATTTGGTCAAGTAATATAGTCAGTACAATACGTCCAAGAAGCCGGAACTAAGCCTCAAATTAGTTAAAACATGTCGAACGGTCGTTATTTTACTGGTTTTGGATGTGCTACGCGCTGTCATAATTTGCCAGAGGACAGAGACACGTTCTTCTTCCATGCCTTATTCGATGAGCCGATTCGTTGTAATCAATAGGAAACTCAAATACCTCAGGGAATCATGGTTGACAAAGAGCTTAGCTTCGGCGAGCAGCTCTTTGTCGTAAATCATAGACATGCTGTCGAGGATGTCGTCAGGTGACTCTAGGAGGAATTCATGTAGAGTAGATATATCTCAGTGTTGAATTCGAACAAGCTACCCCAAAAGGATGTCGTCTTGAGACTCTAGGAGAAGTGGATGGAGGGTGGATACATCTTGGTGTTAGGTTCGAACAAGTTGCCTTAAAGGTTTAGTACTCAGTCACGTCAGGCTATGAGAAGTCCGAGCTCTTAGCGTCAACAAATAAGCCAAAAGTGAATAACTATGTGCCCCATAGGTTATGGCACCCTGACTCGTACAACTGTAACCTCTTTCGAAATATGCTGCCATTACATCCTCGTGGGATAAGCTGTGCTTAAGTGTTGTGTGGCATTCAAAATACATACAAAATGAGAATACCAAGTCAAGAGCCTAGTGAGTCCTGAAGATATATCCCGTTGAGGCCAACTCTAGCACCGTAACAAGAAAACCAGAGAAACAGCGCATATGTATTAGCCACTTCTAGCACAATGTAGTCAACTGGATATTGATGTACTTGGCAGTTGGAAGTCAGATTGGAATATACGAGCTGTGCCGCTATTCCACTTTAATATGTGGTATCAAAGCAGACATTAGAGGGTTCTCTTCTTCTTTTGCACATGTCTTAATGAACCGGCCGTTCTACAAAAGCCACTTAGCGAGCCCTTCCGGAACCTCATCCCTACCTGCTTGTAATAAATTTATCCCTCAACACTGAGGAACTCGTGCATACTGCTGTCAACTCCAATTTGGTAAAGTAAAGCCAAAAGACCACCCAGATGTTTTCGTTGACGACAATTCTCCTTAGTGTCGCCTTAGCCCTATATGCCGGTTACAAGTGGGCATTGCCGAAGCCGTTGCCGGGAATTCCTTACAATGTTGAGGGGACGAAAAATACATATCCGCCTATTAGCCAGACAGTTCACCCACTTGGCGGGCCTTTAATAACTGTTCGTGACTGGCGGACGGCTCGTGATGTCTGTGAGTAATATTTGTACTTTGAAATCTGCCTGTCTATTTTGCATCTTGCTACTAGTTATTAACAATAAACATAAAGTCTTGCACCGCTCGCGCGAATTTGATCGCTCCGGTATGATGATTATCTTTACCGACGGCCTTCTGGACCATCACCATTTTGTCCTGAAGGCAGGTGCCGAGTGGAAGTTACGGCGCCGTCTTATCCACGACACCATGTCTCCATCTTTCCTAAAGAACCAGGTCTCACACACCATCTATTCAAACGGCCTCAAGTGGATCGAACTTTGGCATATGAAGGCTCGACTGGCTGCCGGTCGCCCGTTCATGGCCTATTATGACATTCACTATGCCATACTCGACACCGTGCTTGGGTTTTCATTCGGGCCTGACTTTTCGTGCAGCGCAACGGAATCCCAGATCAATCGACTCCACAGTGTGACGCAACTCTCACAGGATAGCACAAGCAGTGCGCCCGTCGATTTCCCCGAGTACCCGATTCATGATGAAATTAGGTCAATGCTTGGGCTATTAGAAACACTAGGGGAGGTCGAGAGTTCCTTGTTCATACCGCTCAAATGGTGGCTTTTAAAAAGGTCGTCTATCTTCCGAAATCGTAAGCGGCTCAAGAATGAGTCCATCATCTGCGAAATCAAGAAAGCGGTCGAAGCCCGTACGCGAAACACTGGAGCTAGCAAGATAGAACATAGGCCGTCCTGGATGCGCTGCGCAGTGGAGCTTATAGTTAACCAAGAGGCGCGTAATGCTGAGCGGGAGGACCGGGGCCCTGATTTCTTCTCAGATGTAGTTGTGGAGGAGATCTGGGGCTCTATAGTCGCTGGTGTTGAAACTTTGAGCACCACGTTCTCCTGGGGTGTCAAGCTCCTTGCTGATCATCCCAACGCCCAGGATCGTTTGAGGAAGACACTGCGTGTCGCCCATGCGCGAGCAATACATGAGAGGCGCTTGCCAACGGTCGAGGAAATCCTCCAAACGCCCACAGATTATGTCGATGCTAGCATAGAGGAAATACTCCGGTGCAGTGCCCCGGTCCCCATACTCGCTCGGCAAGCTGTCGTAGACACCGTCCTGCTCGGCCATCATATCCCCAAGGGCACAAATGTGCAATTTTTGCAGAACGGACCGGGCATCAAACAGCGAGAGCTCGAAGAAAATAAGAATAAATACAACCAGGATTCGGCAGATAAGGTCATTCCCGGCTGGGACGATGAGGACGTTGATCAGTTCAAGCCTGAGCGCTGGCTGCGCAGCAGTTCGGACGGTCGGCCGAAACAATCCGCAAACGGTGCCGAAGATGTCGAACGGGATGGTCTCACGTTCAACGCGCAAGCTGGCCCGAGCATCCCGTTCGGACTAGGTAATCGCGGCTGCTTCGGCCGTCGGCTTGCGTATATGGACCTCAAAATCTTACTGACCATGGTGATATTGAGTTTTGAGCTGCAGAGGTGCCCAGATGAGCTCTCGGGTTACAATGAAAAGGTGTCGTTTGTTAACAGGCCTACAAGCTGTTATGTGAAATTGAGGAGCATTGCACTGCAATCACCCCTTCAAGAGTATCACGATACCTGAATACAAAGAACATCTCTGTATATATTAGTAGAACAGGCTACGAAGATTAGGCTCCTCGTCCAACAACAAGAATCTATATAACCCCTATACGACAACTCTTGACAAATAGTGTCTTCGTAACCTGGCGGAGCGGGAGACGGGGTGTAGTTTCCTTGGCCGGAGACGGAAAACAGCTTCTGCTTAGGTTTCCTGTCTAATGGGCAGGGAGCTGAACTTTGAAGGGAAAGTCCTCTTACCTGTTGGAGTAGAACGGCTCCTACGTTTCTGGTTGATGGGAGTGTATTTGGGAGTCAGATGGCGTAGAGGCTTTGTTGTGAAATGAGACGGTCTCTCCTTACGTTTCTCATTCCGCCCGGGGAAGTTACGGGGCGAGGGCAACCTTGGATGTGGCGAATCCGAAATAGCGAGACCACTTATCGGAGATGTGGGTGAGAGAGCGCGGAGGCGGCGATGCTTGTTCATCCTGTTTATTGACCGGAGATGAAGCGAGGATGCCGGAACGATACTTTTAATAGTCCCTTGTCTTGAACTTACTAGAACTCCTTTCCAAAATAGGGAATTTGCCTGTCATCGCTTGCCTATGAAATATCCGCTAGTATTGATATCACGGGGCTGGGCGCAAGATAACATTTGCAGGAGAGGAATCCGGGAGTATAAAGGATGCAAATAACCTCGAGGAAGAGAGAGATCATCAACAGGAGAGTTCATAGAAAAAATAAAAGCCTATGCCGCTGCATTCAATAGTTAAGACTTGTAGACGTGTGGTACTATCTCAGCGTAAAAGAAAACGGGGATGAAGAAGATCTGCTTCATGACAAATGCTGCACTCAGACAGCGCAAAAGAACCACAAGAAACAGCGTAATGGTAACGGAGACAATAAACGAAGATAAAAACAAGGAGCGAGAGGGGAGGAAGTTGTGCGAGTTATCCGAGTACCTCTTTTTATTTTCAATGGCTTTATTTAGATGGGCGATTATAGTCAAGACACCATCCATGGGTCTGGCTACTACACACGCCAATGCCAGCCGCACTGTACCCTGTAAGGGAGCGAATATCAGAGCTGTATAGCGTATTATAGTTAATCCATGTGGTTCATAAGCACACGAAGAATAAACGGGCTTCCTCAAATTTCTCCACGGTTGATATACCATATTTAACCATCGCACTACTATGGCGGCCCCCCCTAAGACGGCGACTGCGGAGGCGCTCCCCTCTAAAAAGGTAGCTTTTTATCTCATTAAAACTGGCTTAGAGTAATTTCCTCTAATCGCTGTTACTGTTCATACTAAATCGCTTTAAAGGATACCGTGAAAATAGACACATGCCCATCTCCGCGCCCTTTGCCTTATCCCCCTTAGTTGTCCCGATGCATACATCCCTATTTGGAATCAAAAAGAGTTCGAGGACCTACAGGTTCGAGAGTCAACAGTATCAAGCTCATCTCGGAGGCGTTGTAGAATTTATTGGTCACTCAATAAACAGATGAGGAGAATGCACCATGGCATTTACAACGAAAAAATTAGAAAAAGTAAAGCCCAGTACCAGAAGGTTTTCGCCTTCACGAGGCCTTGGTTCGATATAGTACATGTTTGATAGCAAGGAAAAGTACGGCACACACTGACGCTCCCTAGACCAGATGCTCCTTCTACAGATGGCTACATGAAGCTATGACAAGCCTGTAGTGCCGAGGAGACCCGGTTCCAGATGATGGCTTTACCTTATTGATGTATACTAGAGTAAATTCGTTATTGAAGAAAATTTCATACTTTAAGAGATAGACCTACGCATTCAATTCTTAAAGTGTTTCTCACATTGTCGAATCGGACGATCAATGAGATAATTATCAGCTTAGATGCTATTAGTCGAATGACTGAATAGCACGCGCTGACTACTATTACCTAGATGGGATATATATTAAGGTTCACCAGTGACTAAGTGCCCGGAGAATCTAAAAATCTACTAGTCAACCTTAATGATGTTAGTAGAAGTTCTGCTTGAGGCTATTCGGGCCTCTCGTATATAAGGTTTCTTGACGGACTTTGGGGTTAGGCTCACAGACGAGCTGTATATATCGCCACAAGACTCTTGGGGATTCCCAGAAGGATTGAGCATGGTCAAAGACGTAGTCGTTCATGATGTATTATCTTGTTTAAATTGGGCCTCCCTGCCAAGCACCTTCTTGATAATTACAGCAAGAACGAGTCAAGCAAGGCTTCGTTTGTGACATAGACTTCCTGAGTGAGCATAGGGCAAGTGAAGGGGGGCCTGAATTCTCTCTGAAAGTTACGTGAAAATTACTTGCAGGCAGCTCGACAGTTTCACGATGTCGGAGACCGCCGTTTTTACCATTGCTTCTTCTACCAAGATATTTTCCTATGTTTGTGATAACGAAATTGATTTACCTTACCCATTTTGATATCATCACTAGAAGCCGACGAGATGAATGCGCTTGATTAAGTCAGGGGAATCACATAGTGTGCGTTTTCTTCTACTGTGTCGCAGCAGACAGTAGATGGCATGCGTTGACCCATCCACCAACTCCAGTGCTACTCCCCCCATCCATCTACCCTTCTGACACTCCCAACAGTTTACAGCAAGAGCGAGGTCAATAAGAATTTCACTGCTATACTGTGTAATGAGTAAGACCCTCCAGAGTTTGACTAGACAGCCCATGAGAGAAGGGCTGGTGAGCGAGCCGCCTAGAGCGTCCATAAGTAGGAGCGACCACCTGACCCAAACTGTATTGATAACCTTGTTCCTCCCAACCTTCTCAGTCATTCCACTGCAGCTACTTCTTCCATCCATACTCCCATCACTCTCACAGTTCTCATCAACTTCTTGGGCTATTCGTATAGCATTCAAGTCCCATCGTTTTGTCCATATTGGTATTTGATATTGATAAAGCCCGGGATCGTCGCCAGCCGCGAGTCATCAGAATAGCACAATACTGTACCTTCATCTAAAACCATGTCTGTCTCGGCGAAGACAAACGACTTTCGAGTCGCGGAGTATCATTCTTTTGGATGCTTCCCATCGAGACCCCTGAGTCCCCCCAGTGCCACGTTCGAGACAGATCGTGCTCCTGTCCACTTCTCGCCTTCGTTGCGATGCGTAAGACTGGACAGATCGGTTGCGCCGTCAGATGATGATTTTAGAGAGCGGTTCCATGTCCCTCTTGCGGCTTACAAGGACAGATCTAGTAAGGACGCAATTAACAGTTTGTGGCGTACTTACCTCGATTCGAATAACTTTGGCACCGTTTTTGCGCCTCTCAGAGGCACCGAGCGAGACCGTTATCGTGCCATCATCGAAGAAGAAAAAGCCCGAGAAGATGAAAAGCACCGGCTCGCCGTCGATATCCTTGGGAGGATAGAAGAGTACGATCAGTCGTGTCTGGGGCCTGTTATCACAGAGAAAGAAGTCGAACAAGGTTATAATCTGCTCCAAGATTACTTGAAACAGGCACCAAGACACTCAGAACACCTCCGGGCACTTCCCGTGCTTCGCTACCGGACGCGATTTGGGGAGCTGACAGCCAACCTCGAGCTTCCCCGCGACCATTGGTACGCCGGCCATCGACCAGGAGACCCTATAGTGCGAATCGACCCAGATCCTATCCGAGGCTACCCATTTCAGGATGGAGATATGTTCTATGTACACGAGTTAGCCATTCCTGAAGAGGGAGAGGAGCCTGGAACGCATCGAACGTTTGTCGAAGGCGTCGTCCCGTTCGCCCCTTGGGAGCTATACCAACGGTTCACTCGGTACGCATTCCCTGGTTTTGTGCAGATGACGATTGCGGCGGCAGGGTTTGATCCTCGTGACCAAGGACACGGCGCCCATGCTCGCTGGGCGAGAGAAGTCGACTATTTGCGGACGTTGGAATTCAGCAGTATTACAGACGACGATAGAGCCCACAACCTGCAGCTCCTCCTCCGCATCTGGAAAGTCAAATACGGGGACGACATCAGTCATTACCCCCAGTTCTTGAAGGACCAGATATCCATCTCCATGTCCTCTTTCCGAGAGATGGGGTGGCTCGTGACCAAGCTAAAGTCCGGCCTGCCCTGCATTTCTCGCCATCCGTATTGGAACCATTGCAAAGAGCTCCTCCAAACCTTCTCAGGCCGGAGAGTGGCATCGTTGGCACGAGAGCATGTCGATGTCACACTGGCCAATGAGGCTACAGAGCGGCTGGAAGACGGGGATGCAGATAACATGTTGATCTATTGCCAGCCCGAGGAAGGCTGGGTTAAGGTACGTGGTTTTTGGTGTTTTCAGCTTGGTATCTTCATCCCCCAATATTATTTTGGTGATTTCCCAACAAACCGCTCAGCAAACATGTTCCGTGTAAAGCGGTGGCTGAACTTACATATAATTTTGATGCTGGATAAATCAGCCAAGGTGGGGAAGGGAAGGGGAAGGGAAGGGGAAAGGGGGGTGTGGGAGACACAGCCACCTTACCTAAAGTAGGGGACTTCTATTCACAAGCCACTGCTAGAGTAGCACATCCACATTGCCCAGGTGGTCCCCTGTCAGACCCATGCCATCCGCAGCGAGTGCCAGAGCTAATAATCTTTTTTCCACAGATTCAGGACATTTACAACGCCAGAGGACCAACAATCGGAATCTCTGTATCAGAGATCAAACGCCCCTACGACGCCGCAACTAGGATCATTGCTTCTAGAGTTTCTTCTAAAGCTTTTTACCTTAGGAGACTACTAGAGTCAATAGCAAACCAAGAGCCAACAAATCTTGTGCCCACTCCCTCAGACCACCAGAGTAGCCCAGACAGCCGCAAGCGCTCGAGGTCCTCCCAAGGCGAAAACCACACGTCCTCGTCCTCGTCCTCGTCCTCGCCCTCGCCCTCGCCCTCGCGAAATAAACGAGCTAGAAGTCACGGGTGAAGAAGACCCTAGCGAAAAGAAGGTCGGGGAGAAAGGCACGAGCCACTGCCTCTCGCCGCTGAGACTTCCCGCACGAAGGACTCCCCATTCAATCGAGAGCCCGCTACTCACGCCACCCCAAAACGCACCACCATCATTCTTTCGCGATCGCTTATAGGAGTAATTATTACCACGTTTACCAGCCTCCCCCCCGGTACAAACAAGCCATGTCCGCACCGACGTTTCGCAGCCTCTTCGCCAGGCTTTCGCTAGAACCCTCACCATCTCTCGCTCGCCTTTCACAGTCGACAACATGCCGCCTCTCACCAGCAACCTCGTCCTCCCTCACCACCGTGTTTAGCCCCCGGGCCTCTCCATCCCCCTCACAATGGCACCAGTCCCGCTCTTTCCACATGACGACCCCCCGGCCCGCGAAATCCGTCGTCCCCGCCAAGGGCGGCAAGGGCGGCAAGAAGCAGGGCAAGAAGAGGAAGGGCAAGAACGTCGTGGGCCCGGATCCGCGCATCGTGAACCTCAAGTCCTCCATGCCCCGCGCCGTCCCCGCGCCTCTGCGCTTCGCCCGTAACCGTGCCCTGAGACACTGGACGATTCACCGTGCGTGGATGCTCTATCAGCGCAAGGAGCGGGAGAGACAGGGACATGAACTTGAGCGGTAAGACCTTTTACTACCTTGAATTTGATTTTGCAAAGCGCAGTTACTCGAGGACATGAGATCTAACGTCTGCCGCGATATGAAAAACAGAATGTACCAGTCTATGCGCAACGCCTGCGAAGAGCTCCGCAACACCAGCGGCCCCGGCACCCGCGAGGAAGGCTACCTGTACCGCGTGGCCATGGAGAAGCACGGCATGTACGGCCACAACGCAGTGCCCATCGAATATGCCCGTCCGCAGACCGAGACGCCGGCCCGCCAGGCTTGGAATCACGAGTGGACGCGATAAAACAGGATAAAAAGTCTCTGTATTGGCTATGTTTTTTTTTTTCTTCTTTCTTTCTTTTCTTTTTTCCACTCTTCATTTGCTTCGGGTTTTTCTTGGGGTTTGGGGTTTTGTTTTACGCATTGCTACCGACATGAGATTTGGACACCGCTACTGGAGGGAATTATGCTCTTTTTGTATTAGGCTGGACTGGACCGGTGTGTACGATATGGTACAGTACGATGGTATGATGTAGAGGATGAGGAATGGGGGCGTATATAGTGTATGGAGATGTACCACGGTAGGGTGCATGCACGGTGTGCTGTGTACTCATGGTATATCCTCCGGTATAGACGACGGACCCCGGGCGTCAAGAGGAGGCTGTACGATGAACTGGCTTGCTTCTCCGCCTCTGTTGATTCATTCAGTTGGTCCTTCCTCTGTTTCTCTACTGGGTGTTAAGTTGAGTCTGTACTTCTCGGCTGTATCAGATAAAATACAAAGAGCATGGTGGAGTCCTCTCATACATAAACACATATGGACGTGCGCGTGTATGTTTCTGTGTCGTAGGATGTTATGCGTTTGTATTTACGACATACATACCGGATACCTAACGGTACGTCAAGCCAGCGAATTAAGGGATGGTCGATTGTTTCAAGGAGTTGTGGATCTGGCGAGATTTCCCGGCTTACCTTACATATTTTCATTTCCTGACTAGAATTATATTTGTTGTTATGTTATTATGTACAACCATGGTCATGGATTAATGGATGCCTGAACCAACTCCACCCTGCTTTACATATTCCGCTCAATTCAAATCCAGTCTGTGTACACTAGAATCAGCCAGACAATGCCCCATCTATATTCGCTAGCAAAGTGTCTGTTTGCTAATTCATTAAACCTTATTACCGACAAACCCAAAATACCCGAGACCTCCTTTCCTACATTATCATCCTGTCGACCTGTACGTACAGTAAGTATACCTAGGCAGTTAAAATAAGCTCCGAGATACGTGTTAGGTAGGTATTGTAATGGAACAAGGGCGCATCTATAGGAGCGATGCGGGCCGGTCTTCAGAAACTGGACAATGAATGATACCGCACGTCATGCTGGTGGGATGAATGAGTAGGTACATAAGACACGCAGATAAATACTAAGTAGATAGCAAGTCGGTAGGTCAAATACTAGTTGTGATTGTTCAGTGATATTAACTCGCTACCTTCCCTGTTAACACCTTTTCCCTTCTCAGGCCAATTTTGTTTCACGAGCTCCGGTCCGATTTGCAAATGAAAAAGTCCAAAGCGCTTTGGCGCCTGTCATCTGCCGTTGTCTATAGATTGGTGAATGTATTCGATTCGTCAAGATTAAAAGCAAAAGCTACAATAGCAAAATTCCGTGATTAATACAGTTAGTCGCCTTCCGAAAAAGCTTTCGTAAAATACCTAGATGGTTTAGTTGGCCGTATGTCGGGTTCCCACACTCATTTGTTGATGGAATGAGGGACTAATATGTCCTCGTGGTACAGTAAAGTGGCGGGGGGAGTTGATGGGTAGTTCTGATCATTTCCCAGCTTGCCCAACCGAAAATGGTTTTTCGCCAGAGTTATGACGCCTCGTAATAATCACCGTTGTCCCATGAGCATTTGCTGATAGGGATCGAATGGCCATTCTCATAAGATCACGCAGCCGCAGCCACCTTCACCTTTTTCGAAATTCAGCAATGCAGCCCTCGTGGCCGCTTCGAATACATCATCGACGCCCTCGCCGCTCAGACTAGAGCATTCGAGATACTTGCGTGCCCCTATCTCTTGTGCGGCCGCTTCCCCTTGCCGCTCTGTCACAAATTTCAGGCTTTTCTTCCTCATCTCTTCGACAGCTACTGGATCGTCTCGAAGGTCCTTCTTGAGACCCACAAGGATTATAGGCACCCCAGGGCATCGTTCCGTTGCCTCCGTTATCCACTGTTGCAGCTATTAGTCTGTCGAGCCGCAGGTAAAATAGCAGTCCAAAGGGGAAGTTGTATTGACCTTATGTTTTACGTTGTCCAAAGAATCTGGCGTATCAATTGAGAATCCAATCAGGAGGATATGTGCCTTGGCGTAGGCGAGAGGGCGTAATCGTTCATAATCCTCTTGCCCGGCGGTATCCCATAACGCCAGTTGTACCGATTTGCCATCTATTCTGCAGTCCGTAACGTAATTCTCGAAGACGGTTGGGATCTAGAAGTCCTTGGCGATTAGTAGTTGCGTCTTCGGCGGATAGGGAACTGTCGATTTCTGCTTCTGTGCTCTATCGAGGTTGCTTACGTAGTGCTAAGAACAGTCAGTATGCGCGAACGAACAAGTGCTCCGGAGCAACATGTAGCGGGAAAACGGAAGGCTCACAGTTGGGAAGTACCCTAAAGTAAAGACGCTCAGCAAAGAGGTCTTTCCACAGGCTCCATCGCCTATGATGACCAGCTTTCTGTCGATTCGTAGTCAGCAATCAGGTCGTCTAAGCAACGAATTCTAGCGCTGTCCGTTGTCCGGAAGGTCCCAGGTGCCCCCCGAGGCCCTTCTCATCACAATCAAGACCGATTAGGAAATGGTTATAGAAAGGACCGGGTAAGAGACAGCTGCAGAGTTTGCGTCTGCGCTACCTCGAGTCTGACAACCCTAGCAAACATGAGGCACGCAACAGCGGCGAGAGAAGTTTAATATGGATATCGATTTCGGCAGACATAAAGTAACATCAGCACTCCAGGTGCACATACCTGCGAATAACATTCGAGGCAGTTGAGGACGCCATTTCCGGTCGCAATCGGCAGTCAACCTATCGTGGAGAGGAAGCGTCACAAGACCAGACCGGGCTGGCTCGAGTAGGTCGCAAGCGGAAGAAGGGAGGGAGAAGAAGGGCGGGTAGGCGGGTAGGCGGGTTGCCGATCAGGTTGGTTGGAGGGTCGTTAGGCAAGCTGAGGATCTGAAGCTTCGAGAGTTGGGAGATGGCAATAATTTGAAAGGGTACGGAGGGTGGTGAGATGAGATGGCCGAGGCGCAGCGTCGGACCAAGAAATCGCGTAGAGTAGTAATAATACTGCCTATTCTGGTATTCTTGCTACCTAGGCCAGGTACCTGATACCGAGTGGAGAAGACAGCGTCGGCGCCCGCACGACGCTGTGTATCAGTCTTTGCGACGCCGCCGTCGTGTTTGCTTTTGCTGTCACTGTTGTGGCTCTGGAGATGACTGAACAAGCGACCCGATATGTACAGCACGCTCTCCCGATTTCCCAGCCTCGGGATTGACTTTGGCAGATGGAGTTGAGAGGCAAATATGGAAGAGATGTAGTTCTGGTTACAATACCATGTAAGAGGTACCTAGGTACCTAATCGGTGTAGGGTGCAATAGGTACATAGGTAGCGCTGCTACGAGGTGGGTAAAAATAGCAACTACCCTGGGCGTACCTACATGTAGGTAGAGCTTGCAGGTGGGTTTGGCGAAAACTCTTTGACAGTGATGCTCTCTCAAATTTATAGACTCAAAAAATAAAGCTGGATACAGGGTTCTTCAAGAGCAACGGTACAGATGATGTGTATGTCGGAGAACGTGAAAGAAGTGTAGTGAGGGAGACAAAATAAATATAGGAACGCAGCAAGCCAGCGCAGCCTCAAGGGGAGACTTGCAGGTGGGTTCGGTGTTTGGTCGTGAAGCCGTGCCTACCTATGTATGTACCTACCTACCCGCCGGTAACTAGCCTACCTAAGAGGAGCCTCTACACTAAGGTAGGTAGCCCCTGGAGGAGCCTACCCCATCATAGCACCCATCATCAATTACTTACATGGAGCTACTTGACATAGGTATACCTTCAAATAGTCGCAGAGAGGTACTTTACCTGCCAATCATTCGCGAGGTACTACCTACTCTTAAGGTATCGATGTACTCACCAGCCCACGCCCTTAAATCCAGCGCCAGCTCCTCATCTCACCACTTCTGCCAACGCACCCCAATTCTACCTGATCTGGTTATATCTTTCATGAGCCTACCCTCTAGACGCATTGGTCTACCAGCTTTTACCATCTACAACGCATGTCAAAGTTGGTCCAGTCCAGTCCTGCAGATCAACAAGAGCTCAATTAACAAAGACAGAGACTGTTGAAAATCTCACGGCCAAGAGTGTTATCCCACAAGGCGGCACAACTATGAAGTTACGTTACAAGTGGCGCTGTCGGCGTCCGCGATAGCCCACCTTTTGGCCTCCTTGGCTTTAGGTAGGGCGTTCAAAAAAGTGTCGCCATGAGGCCGTGACAGCATCATTATACAATTGCATCACCTAGTCTTTAACGGATTGCTAATCGAACAATTGGGTGACTCAGCTAAATTCGATAAATAAATCAGAATATTTACGCCACGAGTCGATAATTCTTCTCACTCAAGATTTAGTGTCCCTCACTTATTATCTACATCTAGCATAAGCGGTTGAATACTCCTACAGTAGGTAGTCGTTTTGGGAGAGTGTCCGGTAATGAAATGCCATGTTGCAAATTCGGCCATCAACAGTTGCCGCACTTTGTCACAGGGAAATAATCAATTGTGTATCCGTTCTCTTGACAGTAGTTTACCATGCTCACAACCAAATCTCCATGCAAGTAATTGTGTGCGAGACAGTATGTTCTACGTCTAAAAGATGCATACTCAAATACAAGCAGCTCAAATCGGCCGTGGTGTAGTTGATTGATCAGATGAATTTCCAATCAATGATTCTTGGAGGGCTGGAAATAAGGGAACGAAGGGATGCGATTGCTCAGGTGAGTCATTCGTGCTGAGGCGGTCCCAGAATTAAATGGCAGACTTACCACTATTACTCCCACTATTTTTCTGTCAATGAATTCTTACACCGCCTGTTCGAGTGCCTCAATTTGCCAGAACCAACAGTTAAACAAGATCGGACCAGTAACATTCGTATAACACTGCTAAGCCCAGCTGTTTCTTTCTCACCACCAAGAGTACGGTCTTGTCAGATGGACATTCTGTGAAGCTGACCGTCTCAACCTTGCACAGCTAAGCGCGCGTAGCATGGCTTCTGACGGTCGCAAACAGCCGCCATGGATTCCCCCGCAAGCCCGACCTGACGCCCAGGTGCCCCGACTGAGAATATACAACAGCCTCACGAGGGGCAAAGATGACTTTGTCCCAGCCGATCCCACCGGGAAGGCAGTGACGTGGTATGCCTGTGGCCCGACGGTGTACGAAGATGCCCATCTGGGTCATGCCAAGAACTACGTTTCGACCGACATCATTCGACGCATCATGCAAGACTATTTCGGCTTCAATGTTAAATTCGTGATGAACACGACCGACATTGACGATAAGATCATCCTCCAAGCCCGCCGGCAATACCTCCTTGCGCGCTTCAAGAAGGAGCATGCCACTCAGGACGGCTCGGTGAGCGACTCAGTTTTGGCAGAGGCCAAAGCAGCATTCCGGCAGTACATAGGCAAGAACCTTCCGTCTCTCCCCTCAGATACGAACCCAGATACGTTTTCTGAGGCAGTGGAGAACGCATATAAAGAGATTGCCAAGCCTCCACTGTTGCGGAGTTGCTGTTGAAAGTGCACATTGCAACGGCACGGTCGGCTGTCGAGGCCCTACAAGTCCCGGTGAACCTGCCTGGGTTTTTTGCGAAGACGAACGATATTTTGCTCCCATACTTGGATGCCTTGCATGGGGCGGAGATAGACTCCAATAACCATAAGATATACCTAGAGCTATCCCAAAAATTTGAACGCCGTTTCTTCGAGGACATGACTGCGCTGAATGTCCTATCTCCCAACCAGCTAACTCGTGTGACCGAGTATATTACCCCGATTGTCCGCTTTGTTGACCAGATTGTGGCGAATAGCTTTGGTTACGCTACCCCTGACGGCTCCGTATATTTCGATATCGACTCGTTTGAGAAGGCTGGACATTGCTACGCTCGGCTGGAACCGTGGAACAAAAACGACCGTGCTCTCCAAGCTGACGGTGAAGGTTCGCTGTCTAAAGGAAAGTCGATGAAGCGGAGCGAGAATCATTTCGCGCCGTGGAAAGCCAGCAAGCCAGGCGAGCCAGCCTGGCCAAGTCCATGGGGTCGTGGGCGGCCAGGATGACATATTGAATGTTCTGCAATGGCTTCCGAAGTAATCGGCAAAACGATAGATATTCATTCGGGAGGCGTTGATCTTCGTTTCCCTCACCACGATAACGAACTGGCACAGTCAGAACCCTACTGGCCCACGCCGGGCTGTCCAGTACAATGGATAAATTACTTCATTCACATGGGGCAGTTGAGGTAAAGGTTTCCACTTGTTGATTACATACCACATAGGCGCTAATGGATAGTAGGATTCGAGGCTTGAAGATGAGCAAGAGCCTCAAGAACTATACTACCATCAGGGCTGTTCTTTCTGAAAAGGAATGGACTGGACGATCTCTCCGAATTTGCTTCCTCCTTATGCCTTGGCAGGACGGTATCGAGGTAACAGACGAGTTGATAAAGGCTGTTGTTGGCTGGGAAGGCAAGCCTAATAACTTCTTTTTAAAGAGCTTGGACCTATGGAGACATTCCAGTCCGGAGACTATAATAACGCAAGAGCTTGGTATCGCAGACAAGCAGTTATTGAGCACTCTCGACAAGGGGAAAGCCGATGTCGATTCAGCTCTTTGCGATTCTTTCAACACCTCAGTTGTTATGAAAATCCTTTCTGATCTTGTTACCGAGTCTAACTCAGCAGAGGCGCTTTCAGACCAGACAGTCATTTTGCTCGCGCGATGGATAACACGCATTGTTACCGTATTTGGTTTAGATCCTGAGGGAGATCTCAGCAACCCGGACCGCATAGGTTGGTCGGGGCTCGAGATTCCCTCGATAGCAAAACCCTACGTCTATCCTGTATCTGAGTTGCGCGACAAGGTTCGAACCTTGGCTTGTTCCGGCTCGGTTGATCACGCAGCTATAGCGAAGCTTGCCGATGAAGTTATAGTAGTGGCATCAACGGCGGAGGATGAGTCCTCCAAATCATACGACCAGGTACTACAGCACTTCCGCACCAACGTCAAAGATCTCGCGGCCCAGCAAGCGCCGACGAAAGATCTGCTCGCTTTATGCGACCAACTCCGCGATGTACACCTCTGGAACCTTGGCATTTATCTCGAGGACCGTAATAACTCCCAACCTGCTCTGGTACGACCCCTCGACAAGTTGCTCATAGAGGCGCGCGCAGAACAGGAATCAGCTGGCGCTGCGAAGGCCAAGGCCAAGCTAGAACAGGAGGCCAGGGAGGCTGAGAGGGAGAAGGAGCTGCGCGAGCTCGCAAGGGTTGACCCCCTGATGATGTTTAAGAACTCGGTCGAGTACTTAGAGTGGGATGAAAGCGGCATCCCAACCCTAGATGCTGAGGGGAATGCGGTATCCAAAAATAAGCGCAAGAAACTAGTCAAAGAGTGGGAAAAGCAGAAGAAGAGGCATGAGGAATGGCTGGCGACGCAGTAAGTAGTATAGGGAGTTAGAGAAATGAGAGAAGGGACTTGGCAAATGGCCATGCACACTTTGTTGAACATTCCGACTGTGAAAGGAACTGGCCATGGAAGGAAAAGTAGTAGGTATATTTAACCTTAGTCAAAGTTTCCAGCAACACCCCCCGAGCTAGGTGTTACCTACCACCCCGGGGTGGGAAAGTCCTGTTTAATAGCTTAACAAGCTTTTAACAAATATAATGCTTTAAAAAAACATTACAGTTATTATAAAGTTTTATATATAAATATATTTAAAATGAATTTTATTTATTAATTTATGAAATTTATATAAATTAAATAAGTTTTACATTTAAAAAATAAGAATCTTGTAATTTTTTGACCAACCTTGTTGAGAGCATTTTCCCACCCTGGGGTGGCGCCCTAAGGTACATACTTACGGTTAATAGCACAACAGTCGCAGTGCTTAGTTAAATATCTCTTTAACCGACAAACTTACTTATCCTCTACGTACCTACCTTACGGCCGGTAGTTTCCCATTGTACACAGACTCATGTACCTATGCCATAGTAGGTAAGTACCTAGTGTACATGCCAATTCTCTTCAGGTGTCAATTACAGGATGCAGTGACAGTCCCTACAACAGCCAGGAGGTCCCCATCACCAGCACCACCACAATCACTGCACCAACCCAATCCACGAGGTTCTGTCTCGATGCCGACAACATCAACAACAACGCCGCCGACCGAACAGAACAGTACACGATAGCACGTCAGCGGGGCACTATAGGGTTATTTCTGGTGTCATCCATCTCCTTATCCAGCACAGCCTTAGAGATACCCTCGTCCATCTTGTCCCGCCGGCAGACCCGCCCCCAATCGCCAGCGACGCCCTGAAACCCGCACTTCGACGTTCGCTGTAGCAGCAACCAACAACAGCCTGTCCGCCACGCCTCGATTGCGACCGGCCTCCAATCACCCATCGCCCCTTTGCACCACGCCAGACAAAGCCCGTCCCGTGCTACTCTCTTCTTCTCCCGTGCACTGCCTACCGGGCGGCTGGCCAGTCCTGACTCCTGTGGTGGCGGTTCCCGTGCCTGTTACCCCCGCCAATGCTGGTTGCGCTCCCTTGCCGGCAATAGGTCGCGTTCTATAGTACTACCGATCGTCTCCGTCCAAGTTTCTCCCTCTCTACATGACTCCAGACTATCTTGTGTTGTGATTGCAAACCTACTTTCTCGGGATGCCTGCCAACAACAACCGGCAGCAGCAGCCTGCGGCCGTTGCAGCTGTGTCGCCAGCACCGAAGACCACAGCTAAGTACACCAATAAGGACGGGACCAAGTATATATCTGTTCCCAAGTCCTCCGCATCGACTCCGCCTGCTCAGCCATCACCAACAACCACCTCATCCTCGAGGGGGGGTGCGCCGACAAACGGTCCGACTGCTGCCGAGCTCCAGCCACCGACAACTGTTAACAAGAAAAAGCAAAAGCGTCGCGCAAAAGCTGCCGCAAAAGCTGCCGCTGAGAAGGAACATGCTGCTTCTGCGAATGGTCTCCCTAGTCCGGCATCGACGTCCAGCGCGCCTCTGCCCGCCGCTTCGGCCACACATCGGAAACACCCCCCTGCTCCTCAACATGTTCCCCAGGCCGAACCAGTTCCCCCCCGAAATAACCAGTACAATGACGACGACTGGGGTGAGGAAACAGAGAGCGATGATGATCACCTGAACACTTTCCCTGGAAACTCGCAGCATCTGTCGACAAATGGTGCAGGGTCAAAGTCTAAGAAGTCTAAAAAGAAGAAGAAGCCGAAGAAAGTGCCGATTATGGAGCCTGAACCTGCTCGTCCGTCCGGTATCTCCAAAGAGAAAATATGGAATACATCGGGTCCTGAAGAGCGGGAACGAATAAAGCAGTTTTGGCTCGGCCTTGGTGAGGATGAGCGGAAGTCGCTCGTCAAGGTCGAAAAGGATGCTGTACTTCGCAAGATGAAAGAACAGCAGAAGCATACCTGCAGCTGTTCTGTATGTGGTCGCAAGCGCACTGCAATCGAGGAGGAGCTAGAAGGGCTTTACGATGCGTACTATCAGGAGCTCGAATCCTTTGCCAACCGGCCTCACACCCAGCCCAATGGTCCGCCTATGTTCGCTTCTGAACGGTTTGGTGCGATGAGTGGACTGCATCCGCCCGGAGTAATACCTTCCAGATATTCTAATCACCATCCCTCACGTGGGCGGATAGTAGAACACGTGGATAATGACGAGGACGAGCTTGAGGGCGTGGACGAGGAATACAGTGATGAAGAAGACTTGGAAGATGAAGAAGATGAGGACGAACCGGAAGAAATCCCTCGTGACACCTATGCAAACGATTTTTTCAATTTCGGCCAGAGTTTGACAGTGAAGGGTGCGTTTCCCGGTGGTCCTTAACCATTGTAGTCTCAATAGACTGGACTGACTTGTTTAGGTGGCATCCTTACCGTTGCAGACGACCTACTCAAAAATGATGGCAAGAAGTTTATCGAGATGATGGAACAGCTTGCTGAACGAAGAATGGCCCGGGAAGAGGACGCCACGCACTACTCAGGTGGTTACACCCATAATCTAAGGGGCGGCTTATCGAATGCTCATAACCGCCCTCCCGAAGATGAGGAGTATGATGAGGAGGAGGAGGAGGAGGAGGAGGATGAGGAGTACGAAAGCCAGGATGAAGACTACGAGGAGGAAGAGGTAATTGAATTGAAGTTGTTCTAGAATACACCCGCTGATTATCACTCAGGACCAGATGACTGAGGAGCAACGCATGGAAGAAGGCCGTCGAATGTTTCAAATTTTTGCTGCTCGGATGTTCGAACAGAGGGTGTTAACAGCCTACCGAGAGAAGGTTGCAATGGAACGACAAGAGAAACTGCTAGAGGAACTCGAGCAGGAAGAAACCCAAGAGTCACAACGTAAGGCTAAGAAACTGAAAGATGCACAGAGACGCAAAGAGAAGACACTTCAGAAAAAGCAAGCGGCTCTCGAGGAGAAAGCGAGGCGGGAGGCCGAGAAAGTTGCTGAGGAACAGGCCCGACTAGCAGAAGAAGTCAGACGAAAGGAGGAGGCTCAGGTAAAGGCAGAAGAGAAGCGCAAGAAGAAAGAGGCCCAAAAGAAAGCTGAGGAAGAGGAGCGCCTGCGAAAAGAAGCGGAGAAACAGCGTCGCGCGCATGAGCAAAAGGAAAGGCAGGCTGAGCAAGAACGAAAGACTCGAGAAGCGAAAGAACGCGAAAAGAAGTTAAGAGAAGAACAGCGGCGGAAAGAGCAAGAAGCTCGCGAGATCAAAGAACGCGAGACTCGCGAACGCCGGGAGAAGCACGAAAAGGACAAGAGGGAAAAGGATTTGAGGGCAGCTCAGGCTAAAGCTGATCGCGAGGCTAAGGAAAAGATAAAACAAGATGAGAAGACGGCGACGAAACCCCCTTCACTCTCTACCCCTATTCCGACACAGCCCGCAAAAAGGCAGCACCCGATCTCGATACCCGCTCTTCCTCAACAACCTCTAGCCAATCATGCCTCACCCCAAATTGCAGTTGCAACACCAGCTCTACCATTTGCACATACGCCAATGAAACCACGGTCTGTTTCTCAGGAGGTCACGCGATCCATTTCTCAAGCATCTCACTCAGCATCTGGCCCAAGCCAAACGGCGTCGCCACACGCACTCAGTCCTCTACACGCCAGTCCAGGGCCCATTGGACCACCGGGCAAGACACAGTCCAACGCGCCTCTACCGCCTATGTCCCCACATCATAGTACTGTGAAGAGTCCTCCTGGTCTTCCCCAAGTGCCTTTCGACATAGGCATGCAACCAATGGCCATGCAAATGTCTCCGGGGATTCCACCAATGGGTATGGGCTTTCCCCGGATGCAAGATCCCATATATCCACCCATGGGTGGACAATTCCGGCCGCATGGTATACCGGTACCACCTCCGGGCTTGGGCGGTCCTTCAAGTGGCCGGTCGTTTCACATGCCACCACCAGGATTTCCTCAACCAGCAGTAGATTCACACATGCAGAGCCTGCATCGTGGCTTCTCATCTCCAGAAAACGCTCCGGGTTATCCGTCGTCGCATTCACGTCAAGGGTCTACATCTTTTGACGCAAATTTGCCAGGTCCTTTGCCCATTGGAAAGCCAACTCCGATTGGCCGGCCAGAAAGCATAGTGCATGGCCATCGAAGCCATGACGTCTCTGCTGATATTGATGATATGAGCAACCATCTTGGCAGTAGCGCTCTATTAGATGATACAGATGAGCCTTTATTGGACAACTATGATACAGCTCATCGTGGCACAGCTGCTCCGGGTGCCCGTCCACCATTTCGCAGCGCGCCATTCATGAATCCCGCCTACGGAACCCCTGTTGCAACTTGGGGCGGCCCAGCCATATTCTCACCGCCATCTGGGTTTAGTCATAACCCCGTCAATGTGGCGGGTTGGCCGCCCAGCGGAGCATTCAGTGTCCCACCGCACGTGACGAGAGCAGCTCAGCCCCGTTCTGTCGTAATCCGTCAGTTGCTTGTACGTGCTTGCAAAGAGTTGCAAGACTACGCTACAGATGCTTTAGGCTACATCGATCTATCCGTTCTCAAAGGACATGTGGATTCAATCAACCCCTCCCCCTCGGAGTCCATAGATGAGACGGAACTGCTCGACATTTGCGATACAATAGGTAATCCACAAAACGGAGGTGGTAGCTTTGAAATCCGCCGTGACAACAAGGGCAAAATTGCTATCCGGTATGAAACGAATGGTGGTTCCGGGAATGGTCCGTTTCCCAGGAATGTTGGTGCGCCTGGCGAGATTGGCAGCCCTATCGTCGGAGCAGGTACACCATATACTCGTGAATAATACTGGATTGGTTTTGAGGCCACTCATCGTTTTGAACAGAGCTTAGGCAGGCATTGCCGCTCCTATTAACCATCAAATCTGAACCGGGATTCTGTCAAAGTTGTTCGCTGGCATACTACAATTAGCGTTACAACAGCGCTACAAGCTATATCGAATACGGCGGCCTCGTATCATGAGTAGTAACACGCCCATCGTTGTTGAGGGGTTTCCAAGTTGCGTGCTGGGTGAGCATGACGCAACTCCACTGTACAATAGATGGCGTATTATTTTTTCCTCTTCGGAGTTGTGCTGAATTCTCCCAAAGCAAGGGTTAGAGATATACCCTCTGGGTGCCTCGGGGCGGTCTTGACTGAGTTATCGTGGCGATCGCTTTGTATCCTTTTGTCTGGTATGATAGCCAATAAAAGAGCTGTTGGTCTAGTTGGAAAATAAGTTTGTGGTAATTCGTGATTGGAGAACCGGTTTATGCCTACCTGTTCGACCACGCTGTTTAGTAAATCATATTTGAACAGAGGTACTCGAACTCTCGAGAACCCTTCCGTAAGTTGGCCGATGAGCTGAAACGAATGACTTCCTGGACAAGGTGGGGGGTGAAACAAGATCATAGGTAGGTACTCCATTTCAAGATCTTCCTTGATATGTATCAAGCCCATGAAATTCGACATATACTCGAGGAGCGAAAACTTCCCCAGGATGTCGTAGCATAGGCTTATCTATAATTATGATTACGGCAGTACATAATAGTCATCTATGTCCTGTTACTTTCATCATCCCTACACATGCTACAAGTCGCGTACTATGTTAGCCGACAACGACACCTAATACTGAGCTGTTCTGGTCATCTATTCATGTAGGACGAAATGCTTTTTGGCAGCGAATGTGGTTTATCCCGAACATGTCTGCTACCTGTACGTAGACTCTCGTAAACAGTAGGTAGTCATATTGTTAGGCTTCAACAACTTTCTGTACCAGAACGAGTCAATGTATCTAATCTGCTAGGCCAGCCATCTCTTACTACAATGACTATGAGCTCGCTATCATCGTCTACCTGGATATCCGACTTCAGAGTTGAGTTGTCATTGCAAGGTAAAAGCTCACTGGCGTTGGATACTGCTCAAATTTCGAATGATGTAGTTCCTAGGTATTCAACTATGTGAAAGGGGGCTGCCATTGTTCCGGTTAGGCATCTATTGAGTGGGGTTGTTACATTATACTACAACCTCCTTTATCTTGTTGAAAATTGACTGTAGATAGAAATTCTTACATTCTATTCGTCGTTCACACTTAGGTACATAAAACATGCCTTCTCCCTTACTGGATACGTTTACCGATGCGACCCAGAACAGCGTAGAGGCAGACAGGTATTGTATTCTCTGCATTCAGCTACGCTTTGCATATTCACGCTAGGTATCCGGGAGTGAAGTCAACGACATCCCACGTGCGGCTAGGGAATTTGGACTTCGGCGGGTGAACGCTACAAAATATGTCCCCTAGTACGCTCATATTGAGAGTATCAGCCATCACAATGATAATCAAGATTCAGTGACGTAGTCGGACTCTGGGACTCGCTCTAGGGCTCACGGTGCACAGCCGAAACCGTAATTGCAGGTATGAGTGAAGAGTCATGAGTTCCCCGCGGAACTATGGATGGACACAGCATTGGCCGTTACCGGTTGCGGAGCTCTCTTGTCGACGGGTCCGAGTCATCCGATCGTGGGATGATAATTAGATCTTAGAAGACTCATGAAAAATTAGGCCTTAGATCACCAAGGGCTCTGTGATCAAGGGCTCTACGATCTTGAATAGCGCAGGCACACTCCATTGGTTCTATGTCGCAAGCACTCCTTGTGACGATACTTGTAACCATGTTTCCATTATGTTTTCTGCTATCCGGCCAATGTATGAAAAATCAATCAGAAAAGCGTAGTGGAAACTGGGATGTGTCTGTCTGGTTGAAGGATAATCATAAACATTCATTACGTCAGGATGGCTACCCACGCAGACTTGGATTGCTGGGCACAGAAGCCTGATGTCTTTAATCTCACTTCCACTCGCTCTTTGCTACTCTGCCCTGGGCTGGGATACAAGAGAGCCCAGATATAGCGACGGCTTGTAGAAGATGGTGAATGGGGCTTTGCCGGGACTACCAGTACGTGCCGCTCGCTGAACTATGTATATACCTATCAGATATCAGGCCAGATCAGGCTTAAGGATGCGTGCCGGTGTATTTCCGTCAGTGCACGGTAATGGAGGATCGCCTTGCACTCTACTGTACACAGACGATGATTGTCCGGCCATCTATTGTAGGGTCTGAACGACGGACCTTGCTCTAAGTATACGCCAGCGTAACTCCGTTCATATGTACACTACCAGCCGAGCCAGCTCGCCAGCAATGATCTTCTCTTAATATTGTCTGTACTCGGAAGAGTTAACTCTGTACAAGGTATGTACTGTATGTATGTAAGTGCGCCTTGTCGGACCTGTCTAATCTATCTACTTACATACAGGTCTCCAGGATGATAATTCTATACTATGGGGCTAGGCAATTAAAAGAGAAAAAAGTATGTCCATTAGGGCGGTATGCAGGGGTATAGGAGGGATCGCTCTAGTCAGTCTATCAGTAATACCATGTAATGTGTATTTGACAACTCTCCCGAGAGCATGTCGGTGAGGCTCACTAGCGTTACAAGGGAATATCCATTGGCTTGTTTATGTAGATCAGACAGTGATAGAGAATGAAGGGTTCCTCGTTGTCCGAGGTGGCCCAGTCTTGTTCGACATAAGTCGACTTACACTGAAATCAACAACAAAATTCGTCACATTAAATGGAAAAGTAATAATTCTGTAACCACGGTCTCTGCACGGACGGACGGACTCTCGAGGGAACGGGCGAGTGAAGCGAATCATGATGCATTCTTTTTCTGGACTAGCTTCCTTCAACCTTTCCGAGAAGGTGTGCGATGATTTTGAGCTGGTCTCAATACGTTAAGTTCCTTCAGCCCTACGGACCAGATGCCAAGATTTCATATACCTAGGTAGTGTAAGTACATACTATTCAATGAGTACGGTAGGGTAGGTACCTACTCTCTCCTTCATTAGCCTCATCAACTCTACCTTGTACGAAGGCGTCATTCCTCAGTGGGTAGGTAGTAGTGTAGTGTACACTGAGTGCGAGTCTGGGAATCCCTGACTGACATTTACACCCTCATTATAGATTCTACTCAGTACTGAGTGTTTTATCTTATTATTGACTATTAAGCACTATCACTACGATACATCGCGACCTGCGCATGTCGGAGCATGTAGGGAGAATATAGATAGCCTTAATCCCTTATCGCTCTAAAATTTACATACTGAGTACAGTCGAAATTCTGTCCGCCGATGATATCATCGACGATAGTGGGATTCACCATTGCCAGCACTTCTTGGGTGGTGCATAGATGCGACCGCTCGAGAGACCGTAACTCTTCTCTCAGCATCAACTCAGCGTACATATGCGATGCAGATAAGATCAATTCATCCCACCCTTACACTCAACATAGTAGTATCAGAAGCCCCGACAAAGGTTTCTATCATGTGAGAGAGGGATGGCATACATACTTTTAAGACATGTTTGGTGTACCTATTATGGCTATTTATCGTCGTCAACGGGTTACACGAACACCTTGATATTATCTATGTAACCTTTAAAGGAGGTTATCAATGGAGGCAAGTTTCGGGTTGATGGAACGCGTCATGTCGATCAATTGGTTGTCGCGTCCTGTCAGTCCTGTGATGGACGTTGGCCGAAGCATGCAGCTGTACGCGTAGGAAGAGTATGCCTGGTCAGAAGCTGTGTATAAAGGTCTTACAGGCCCTGCCTAGCTTGATAGATGCTGTTATAAATATGTACCTACCACATAACGGATGCTTGATTGCGTGCCAGACACATGATCATATGTACATACATGTACAGTAGGTACATAGGTATATATACAGATGTACATATACAAGTTCACTTCATTAACCCCTTTCTCCCCTTTTCTTGTTCGGATGAAACATGGGCGCTGACCTGCCTGGGCCACCCAGCTGGGAAAAGACGACAGTTAACAACACGTGGGGGCAAAAAGGGGCTTATCGGTTGGCTACTCTGCCCGCCCTATCAGCGCTATTATTACTGGAATGTAGCTGACGTCAAAGCACTTTGTCGATCGAGAAAACAGATGTACATATGTACGAAGATATCCATGATATGTACAACTGTAGATGGCGGGTCCATCCAATTTCCCGTTCATTTAATTCTTGGCGGGTACTTGCATTAGGCTGTGTGCCGCCCCCCTGGGCAGAAGCTGGCGAGCTGGGCATGTTGGATGGCTGCCAGCATAAGTGGTTCAAATTTTTATCCTCTAATTTCCTGCTGTGTGTGTCAACGCTCAGTGTAGTTGTATGTATAAGGTACTACTCGCTCAGCTGGGCTCAACTATCAGCAAGTAGTGCTGTAGCTACGACTGTAGTGCACTTACTACAGGTAGGTACCCACTCGCCCACACTAGGTACCTACTTAGTAGACAACTCGAAGACGGTAGGTAGGGATGGCTTATCTTAGGCCATATCCATCGCCTAGGTATGTAAGTATGTACCTAGTACACTAGGTAGCGTAGTGGGAGTGGGTAGCTACGTATGGACAAGTACCGATCTGCATATTAGTATGTCGAGTTCTGGTTCTTTTCTGGCCTCCTTGCAACCCCCACAAAAATCTTGGGTTTCCCATCCCGTCTCGTTTTCCTTAAGAATTTTAATCCCCGCGACTTACTTCATTGTCTTCTCGTCGAGAACCGCCAACACCACGCCACGTCCGCGAGCCGAGCTACAGAGTGCTACTACCAACTGTCTTTCCTTCATATCTCGTGTATAATTCCCTTCGCCGGTATAATCCTTTCATAGACACGATGGGTGCTCCTGGTAACGACGAGCGCAAGCTCGAGAGCGGCGGGGTGCCACCACCGCCCACGCGCAGCATTCACCCGGCCTTCTACATCGCGTACGAGAACAGTCCAGCCTCAGCCGCCGGGGAGCGGTCATTGTCCAGTGCGCATTGCTGACACTTGCCGTAGATTGTGGATTGGCCTGAGTTCCAGTGTCATTCTCTTCAACAAATGGGTGCTCTTCAGCGCCAAGTTCGGTATGTCTCTCCTCAGCCCCGATAGTCCCAAGCCCCCTACCTGTACAATCAGGTGATGGCGCCAACGAGCCCGAGCAAGAAACAGCTAACGAGTGTATTAGATTATCGTGAGTCATATCCCACCACCGCGTTGGATGGATGACAGCCCGGTGCTGTTGCGACTTGTGCGCAGGGGCTGACTTTGGCGTCCGACAGCCTTGTTCTTGACAACATGGCACATGGCCTTCGCTACGTTGATGACACAGCTTATGGCCAAGTTCACTACTACGCTTGATTCACGCCACAAGGTGCCCATGAACACCAACACCTACATGTATGCCTGCCTGACGAATCAGACATATCGGATCGAAGTCGCCTCGTTGACAGTTGAAACAGGAAAGCTATTGTGCCTATTGGTATCATGTTTAGTTTGAGTCTGATCTTTGGTAACTTTGCGTACCTGTACCTGAGCGTCTCCTTCATCCAGATGCTCAAGGTTAGTTACCCCATTGTTCACCCGATGACCGGTTCTCTAAACTAATTACTACATGTTAGGCTACCAACGTTGTCGTTACCCTCTTTGCGACTTGGGCCTTCGGTGTGGCTGCCCCGAGCTTAAGCAAGTTGCTTAATGTTATTGCCATCGTTATCGGTGTTGCGATCGCCTCATTTGGCGAGCTCAAATTCGATGGTCTAGGATTTATCAGTATGTGCCCATTTGCGTGAAGAATGTCGGAAGGCACCATCTAACTGGTTCTAGTCCAAATCACCGGTATCGTCTGTGAAGCTCTACGACTTGTCATGGTCCAGCGTCTGCTGAGCTCTGATGAATTCAAGATGGACCCATTGGTCTCCGTATACTGTAAGAGACCACCCACCTTTTGCGTCTTGGTATCGGTGGTAGCCTCTAGGGTCTTCTTACCACAACTAGATGCCTAGAAGTTGAGCAACAAGTATAAAGCTAATCCGTGGTTAGACTATGCCCCTGCATGCGCTGTTATCAACGGCTTCTTCACGATTTTGATTGAGCTTCCCCGCATGACCACGGGTGACATCTTCCAAGTCGGTTTAATCAACCTACTTGCCAACGCATTCGTTGCCTTCCTCCTGAACGTTTCAGTCGTGCTGCTGGTATGTCTTATACATTGTTGGTGTTGGACTGAAAATCATAAAGCTGACTTCCAATCAGATTGGCAAAACGAGTGCTGTCGTTCTTACTATGGCCGGTGTACTGAAGGATATCCTGCTTGTTATCGCTTCTTTGCTAATCTTCCACGACCCGGTGACTCTCCAGCAATACTTCGGCTACTCTATTGCCCTGGCTGGTCTGACTTACTACAAGCTTGGTCCCGAGAAGTTACAGCAAATGACTACGGACGCCCGGCTGACTATCAACGAGGTACGCCGCAGCAACCCAGCTGGGTTCAAGCTGGGTGTTATCTGCGGTGGGCTCTTCCTCGTTGCCTTCCTATTTATGAGCTGGTCCAGCGGCCTATCAGAGACAACGCTTCCTACGCCTGCCGCTTAATCCTCCTCGCAGGACGGTCACAATGAATGCCAACCTTTGATACCTCTCAGAGGCCTTTCGATAATCTCCCTGTTCTTTATAGGGGCTTCTCACTTTGTCTTTTTAATGTTACGATATTCGAGGCTGGGCGGAAATAAGACGGATAGAGGCGTGGACCAAACGGGGTGGGGAGCTGTGCTGTCATTGCCCGAACCTACCTTCGTCCGTGCAACTTTACCTGCATTATCAGGAGGCATCTTGTACTACCCTACGGTTTTTATATTTTTTTCTTTCTTTTCTGCGTTCTATTCCAAGTACATATTCGGACGCCCCTTCTTCGGCTCCTGTTGGTATACAAATCTGCGACTAGGGATACGTTTACTAGAGAATTAAAAGTTAATGATGATGACGGAAATAGACAGTCTGCGGCATGAATTCGGATTTTAGTCTGTTACAATGTGTGGTGATAGGCTCTACTTCCTCCTAGGAGTGAGAACGAGTTGAACGACGTCATGTGGGTTAATACGACAGGGTTGGGAATGAAGCTCAAAGGCAGCAAGAAATGAGGTACAGGGATGCAATAAGAAAAGTACCAAATTTCGGTTATATTTTATTGCAGACTACAACGCCACCACACCACCACACTCAATCATGGCTCCATTGGCCTACAACGACGAGTCAGCGGAAGAGTTGTCCAAAGTCGATCATGTGGATGAATCAAAAGTCTTTAAAAAGGTCGGGGGAACCGCAGGCAGGCAAAAAAGCTATGCAGGTTTTATTTTATATCTACAAACTCATCTCGAAATGCCGCCTATTACACTGACACTATAAAGCCGGTGACAGGCTAGGGAAAAGAGGGAGGTAGTTGCTGTCACTTCTGACAAGACATTGAAGAACAGCAAGGAAAAAACGCAATCTCGATGGATTCCGACACGAGTGCTCTCCGCTCAAAGTGTGGATGTGAATCGGTATGATATATATAGTACGTCTGGGCAAAACGGAAATCACGAAACAAGACCAGCACAGCTACACCACGGTACGCCCAACTCCGGAACCCGTTCGCTAATGTAATGAGCCGTCCCTGTCTACCCTACAATGATGAGGTATTTGCAATAAGAGCAAATAATCGACGGAGAAGCGATGAAGGAAAATACGCCGTTTGAGGCTGAAGTCGAACTCTCTGGATTAGTGCGTTCGCCATAGCTCGATCAAAAGTATACACACACACACACAGAGAGAGAGAGAGAGAGAGAGACCCATTAAGCGGCGCTTCCGTCATCAAATGGGTTCTCCGTTGGTATCTTCGGACTCTCTATGCCTGCGCGCCTCTGTGCCCATTGCAGCGCTTCCATCTGCTGCCGCCGGGTCCTTTCCCTCGCCACCTGCATTTGCGCGAGTCTCCGCATTGCCGCTTCGGAGGCTTCCTGATCAAGCCTGCGCCTTTTCTCCTCTTCTTCCTTCTCGCGTGCGAGCGCTCGCCCCCTCCGGTCCCTGGTGTAGAAGAATAGGAGCGTCGCGACCACGGCAACCAGGACCACGCCAAGCAAGATGCTGACGACAATCCCGCTGGTGGTGATGGATCCCGCGTTTCTTGTGCTAACTTTTGGCGCTGGAGTCGGTGTTGCTGATGTTTCTGGTTCCTACTTGTCAGTTGGTTTTATCCCCACGCGTGGAATCGAACGGACAGCTCGTGGGGTTCTGGACGGAAGGCTCACTTGGATTTGCATCATTAGGACCACGCCGCCGAAGTTCCGGCGTGGAGCCGCCCGCGTCGCAGTTCTGGAGGACGCTGGTTGCTTCCGATGCCGCTTCTGCTACCGTGCAGTGACCTTCCACGAAACAGCTCTGCAGATCATCCAGTGTGACGATGTCTGGGACTGCTAGGAAACATTGTCGTAATGCAGGCCGGTCCCCGCAGGCTGCTGCTTCGGCTAGTATCGGGGCGTTCTGACGCACGCATATCGATCTGCTTGATATTGTGCTGGCCATCGATGATGAGCTGCTCAGGGGGGGGCTGATGAACGTGGGCGGCAGCACGACGATGCTTGATGATCTGCGCATGTTGAACTGCTCATAGGTCGGCTATTATGAGCGTATATTAAACGGCGGACGTTGTGCGTTATGACAGACGGCTCTTGCTTTGACGTCAAGTACTCGATGACGGTTGCGCGCCCTGCCGCTCGTTTCCTGTGCCTTGCCAGAGATAGTCGTTCCGGTTCAAGTTCAAAAGAATGATATGAAACGGACGGCGTGTTTTGTCCGTACGGAAACTACCTTGATCCTTCGAGGTTGTTTGTACAGGTAGAAACAACGGGACGAGGAAAAGAAGAATTATCTATGCCAACGACGACAAAGTGACGAGTCGATCGAGGAGCGTATGCCCATACAAATATAGCTATTATACATAGTAGGCGAGGAAGAAGGCGTTTATAGGAATAGAAACCTCTGTCGCATATCGTACCGTATTTCCCGCGGGCCACCCTTACTTGCTTATTCACTCAGTCAGTCACTGCGCATATACCGCCATCCAGCTGGTTAGCCTCATCTCATCCCCCATCTCATTTCCACGGCGGGCCAAGCTGGTCAGCCCTATACCCTATGCTGGCTGCCATTCAACTCGAGTTCCGGAGAGCGGAGGGAGGCTTGGGTCCTTTGATTCATGTAGGTCTAGCATTCTTAGGTCTACTCAGCATCGACCGCCTGCCTAGAATACCCTACTTGGCGTATGTGAAAAAAGACTCTACTCGAGAATTTCCGCATTGAATAGCTGGGTAGACTGCTATAAAACGGTATGCATGCTCGACAGCCGGGAAAACGTTGCTTGCGGCTGAGTCCGCTAATGCCGGTGCTGTCGCCAAGCTTGGATGAGCTGAGGCTGACTGACTGACTGACTGACTGACTGTATGCGTCTGTTGCTTATTATAGCATGGCATAGTGTACGCTAGGTGCCCAGGGGCTGGGCCAAGGTTGTCAGCTTCATAGGGCTACAGTATTGTAGGTAAGTAGGTAAATACATGTAGGCAGGTAGGTAGTTCTGTTGATATTTTTCTGGACAGTCACCAGCCGATGGAAAGAAATAAAGAAAGTGAGCAAGGAAGAATACCGAATCGTGTTCATCTAGCTCCACTGAATCATGTTTATTATGGTATCTGTCACATGAGACATGAAACTGGAATAGCTCTATCAGATCGGAAATAAACTCACGGGTAAGCGAATAACATAGCAAAGGTGTACGTGTCGGTATAAGAGAATGTCAGAAAATGCTAAGTAAACGACACAGGAATACACATAGGTACATTGCCTACCTGCCCCAACTGCATCCTCTGTCTGTCCTACATAGCTGGTAATGCATCTAATGATTGCGAGCTGCTTGTTTTGAAGGTATAGATACAGATAAATAATAGATAGTCCTGCGTCGAGGGAAAAACGTGGAGCTGATGATTGGTAGAACGTTGTGTTGAGCTAGGTCCGTCCCATCACCCAGAACCCCTGTCCTAGAAGAGCCATCCATGCTTATGTCTCAAATCATACTTGCCTACTGTAGCTCAAAACAGTTGACGTAGGACTAGATATTTGAGATGATGAGAACTGAGTGATTAGAGCGGACTATTTGCATCAAGAAGAAACCCACACCAATTGACATTAGTTAGCTGCATGCCGATATCATGGAACTGAGACAATCACTCAATAAAATAGAGGCCTTGTCTGGTGGCGTACTTGATCGCGTCGTGGTGGTGGTGGTGGTGGTGGTGTATTATTATCTAATCTTGCACCATCTTCACCCTCTAGATGTAGGTACTAATAATGGGAATGCCGGTATAACCTCAGAGTTAGCCCAAGATGGTCATACCCTGCCCGCCTCTTTCTTCTCTTTGGCCTCTTATGTGCTCGAAATATCAGCCAATCGTCTAGCTAGTCACCATGACCATGTGAGAGCGGCCCAGTTCTGACGCGGGAGAGCTGCACTCCACCAGCGAAATTTGGTTGATTCTCAATTTCCTTCCTTGTAAGCCCGCATCCGCGTGTCTGCGAACGACGGCACGACAACGCTTTGCACAGGGAAAGGAGAGAAATGGGACATCTGCTCACTACGCGACGTCTATTCACTGTTTGTGCTCTTTAGGCGAATCGCAATGCGTCAGGCGTATAGGTACTTAGGTATTGTGAGTAGAGCCGATTCCGCTGGTGCAATCGAGGGGAATAATCTGAGCGTCATTGCTGTCTCGCTTCTACGAGTCGAGGCTGTCGTACTGTATATACCTCTTACTAGCAGGAAACATGATGATGCAAAACGGAGAGTGAAGCTAAGATCTGTTCGATCAAGTGTACCAAGGTTGGTTGGTACCTAACCGAGCTAACCTACCTACTAGCGAGAAAGCGGACTGATGTGGAGCTTCTAACCCCACCATTCACCCCGCTAAAACGGCGCTGAATGGAGTCACAACTGCTGGCGAGCTGGTAGGCGAGGTAGGTTACGTATCTCCTTTTCAGCTACAGCGACTTTGCCTCTACTGTTATATTTCCTCCCAAAGGTATTCATATATGACGTCAAAGGGAATCCAAAGAGATCGATAGACAAAAGGAGCCTTGCTTTAAAATTTTCCGTGTTCGTAGCTATTTCAATATCACGCGTCCTCGCCAGACATACAAGTCACCAGAGATTCATGTCCGACTAATACCACGTGCCTACTAAGTATAACAGATAGGTAACTGATTTCTCACCTTACCTTACGTACTTAGTGCCTACCTACCTACAGGAGTGGAAGTGTGCTTAGCTAAGATAGTTACAAAGCGACTACGTACATATTGTAGGACAGGTACGATCTGAAGCTGACGTCATGCTTCAATAGGTATTATATGTGCTGTACCTTCTACTTAAGTAGCTACAAATCTTGGATCTACATCTTGCCTTTGCCATTTCAAACGCTTTTTACGATTTCTATATCTCATCAAAACATCCCGTCAACCTCCAACTACACTACAGCCCACCCAAGAAATCTGCAACATGCCTCTCGTCGTTCCTGGCATCACTGACAACTCTGGGGGTGCCACCCAGGAGTGGACCAACAAGCTTGTTGGTAAGACCGTGTCCGATGACACGCACAGCGAAACGGTCAGTCCATTCCCGATTCCCCTTCGTCTCTCGCCCTCCTGCCCTTTCACCCTCCTTTCTCGGCACAGCTCAACTAATCGGTGCGTTTGTATGCGTCCTGCAGAACTTTTGCAAGAAGGACCTACCGCAGCAATGTCGCGTGATCAAGCCTGGCATGATGGTCACCAAGGACTTCAACCCCGACCGACTCAATGTCCACGTCAAGGAAGACGGCACTGTCACTCACGTCCAGCACGGGTAGACGTCGTGTCTCTCTCTCTCTCTCTCTCCTTTCGCGTCCGTAAACCGGCCGCAACCATACTCCGTTCCTTAATACCGAGACACATACACAATAATGCGGGACAGACGATAATACGACCATAATAGCAAGGCTGGGGAGGATGGGATTGTAAGAGAAGGGATAATGATCAAAGTAGTCAGTCGTCGTTGTACAAATAATGAAGAATGATTCCCAAACGCCTTGCAACTTCGTCACCATATTTTTCTTCATGCATGTTGTATAGTAGGAGTAGAAGTGTATGCTCCTCCACCTACCTACCTACTTTGCATACCTCCTACCTGAGTCTACGGTATCGTCTTTGTCGCGGGAGCCGAGGGAGCCTAGTGCTAGAGACACCTGGAACAGCTGGTACCTACTGTACAGGCGTAGGACATCAGCTTGGAGATCTTCAAGCGCTAACCTAAAGAGGTTAGCGGACTATAATGAACCCATTGACAGAACTGCCCCTCGCCCTAATACGGCAATGAGGGGCACGCCTATTTGCGTGCCCCCCGCTGCTGGCATTGCCCCTCCAACTTTCACAAGCTCCCATAGCATCACCACGCTCCCTATTGATTCGTACCACAATCAACTGCCAGTGTAAGTATACATCACGGGCCGGATCAGCCAAGATGTTCAAGAAAGAGTAAGTCAATTGTTTCCTCCAGACTCGCATCGACCATGCAACCTAGACATCTCGACAGCCCACCAACGCCTCCACGGGAAAATCTGCCGTGACCTCAGAACCCCGCCGTAATCCACCCATCTCACCACCACCCCCTGAGGACATCAGGTTGTTCAAGGCTGACGAAGCTCGTCCGGTTCTCTCCAGGATCCAGACGGCCCCCAAGTCGAAACTAAAGTCGTCCGTCCAGCGATCTCTCCGGCAGTCACTGTTGACGACGTACCCGCTCCTGCACCGCTACATCGATGAGATACTCCCTAAGAAGGGGTCGTTGGAGGCCATGAAGCTTCCCGACCGGTGCACGCTCTATGTCCTAGACGGAGAGCCGCTGTTCTTCCAGCAGGACACGGCCACGCTTCTGCCGCACCTCAAGCTCGTCCACCGCTTCCCCGACGCCTTCCCCAGCATACGCATCGACCGCGGCGCCATCCGCTTCGTGCTCTCGGGCGCGACACTCATGGCCCCCGGCTTGACCTCCGCCGGCGGACGGCTGCCCAGCGGCGTCCTTACCGTCCGTGTCGAGGACGGTGCGGGAGAAGGTCTCGACGACGAGGATAGGTGGACGAGGGAGCTAGAGAAGGGAGAGCCCGTCGTCGTGAGGGCCGAGGGGAAAACGGAGGCATGCGCTGTGGGATTCCTCGTCATAGGCACCAAGGAAGTGAAGGACAAGGGCAAGGGACCCGTCATCGAGGATGCGCATTATCTTGGCGACGGCCTGTGGAAGCTGGCCACAGACTGATGGTGCAGCCCAGTGATTCTACCTGCTCGATCATCTGTATATATCCCCTTCGACAGGTGCGTGCGGGCCCCGGATAAGACAGAGAGACAGACACCTGGGAAGTCTGATGGACGTCGGATTGGGTCCCACCATTGAATACTAATTCCTCACTTGAAGGGAGGTCGGATCGGAGGACTACAATAATGGTTTCATGACATTGCTATTTGAACCTGCCTTGGCATTTTCTAAAGCACAAGTAGCAAAGCGCATGGAAGAGAGAATACCCAAGCAGCAAATCACAACATACAGAGTCATATTTCACCATCAGACACAGTGCGTTTCTGCCATTATTCTGGCATTGTTTCAAAGCTATGGTAAACCTTTCTCCACAGCAATAGGTACCAGCTTCGAATCAGGTATATAGGAATTGATTTGAGATAAGTTAGAGATCAACGTTCGAAAGACAATTAACAGGTGTTCAACTTCAATGTTTAGTGTATATTCAGATTCCAAGTCCTGCTACAAGGCATAACATACGACCAATATGACACTAGGTAATTCCAGTATGGCTGACTACGGCTCTATCGAGTTATGCAACTTGCCGTTTCTTTTTTTCTTTCCAACATTACAGTAACCTAGCGCGGCGTGTGTATAATCCCGTTTACAGACAGAGCCTTCGCGTTTCTTTCATTGTATCATACGGTAATGTGTGCATGATCGGAACCAATTAAAAGAACAGACGGATGGGGTCCTTATTGGTCGCCCATTGTATTCGAAGGCGGCGGTAAAACGAACGATTGGCATCTACATATGCGACCGTGTTGGATGTGTATCGAAGGTTATCATATGTAAACAAATCTTCAGATTGCAGAAGATGTACCTACCTATACATAGGTTATGTAGTCACCCGTTATACTTCACGATCACTTCATCACCTGTACTTCGGAGAATTAAACGAGACAACATGATATGATTCGTCTTGCTAGTGCATTATGTGGGAGAAGTTTCATCGAGCTTATCGGGTCTAAGGATACGGCGTTCTCATCACGAAAAGAAGAGATCCTGATAGACTCTCTACGCGAGCTTCGACATTGCCTGAGATCGAGGCAAAGATAGGTAGGTAGATAGGTATTCTATGATTGTACCACTAATTTCTCATATCACGAGAAGACTGTAAATAAAGTAGGAACCTATCTCGCCGATGCCGAATGTATTGTGGTATCGACATGCGGGAGGGTAATGCAGGGGTGGAAGCGGGGGGCAAAGGTTCATTGAAATGTAGTGTGCCGATAGTACTTGCCTACATCTACAGTATACTTTCTTTTCCATAACAAATCACAATATCTCGCGTCTCTTATTTATTTATTTTTTTATTTTTTTTGGATACGTGTTTTTATAGTATTCCAGGTAGACGACCAAGTGCGAGAAGCCTCCCGTTCTTGGTCTTCATCGTCGGTTTCGGCTCGAACTTACCTATATATACTTAAGTACTTAGTAGGCTTAAATCCGTCGGGTAGGTATTTCAGGCTCTTACTACCTGTTCTACATAGAGACCCTTATTCTGCCCTTATATTGACTACATGAGTGGGCCATTGAGATGCTGACACCATCAACGATTTTTCCAGCTAAAGAGGGGTTAGAAACATACCGGTACTGTAACAGTAAGTGCAAGTGGGCTAGTCGCATTGTGGGCATCGGCCGATGTCGTCGAGGTGAAGGGCGCAACGCGATGCCTATGCCGGCCAAGCGATAATAGGTACCCTACAGTACAACCGATCCCAGGGCGGGACGAGCTTGTCTAAACCGATTGATTGATCTGCGGGCCGATGCAGGGTTCACACCCCCGGTCGTCTCTTAAATACCGTTACTAAATAGCTACAAGTGGACATTAAATCTTGAAATTTCACTTTTGTACTCGCTTCTCCTTTCCATTTTATTTGTTCACGGTTAATAAAGTGTAAAGGCATTGGCATTGTACGGCTCTCACCAAAACTACCCAAGCAGCGGCTCTAAGATGGACGAGACGCAGCCGCTGCTGGCAGATGTCCGCATCCTCGACCCTGAGAGCTGCCACCAAGTTTCCCACAAGGACATTGTCGATTTCGACGTTGCTGGCGACGCAGAGAACCCGATAGAGTGGCCGGCGGCTTACAAGTGGGGGCTCGTGTTCTTGCTTTCCTTCTTGGCATTCACCGTGTATGTTGTTGATCGCTTCACCAGAACGTAATACATTATTATACAGCGGCTTGCTGACATGGCAACGCGCAGGACCTTCACGTGCATCTCCGTCGTGCCCATAGCAAATCAAATCGTCTATGATTTGGACAACGGGCATGTCAGCAAATCGTCCAGCGTGCTGCTGGTGACCATCTGGGAGCTGGGCGAGGCCGCCGGCCCCTTGCTCCTCGCGCCGCTGTCCGAGGTCTTTGGACGGTACCCCGTCATGAATGGGGCGAACGTCCTTTTCATCCTCGCCACGGCCCTGGCCGCCATGTCTCAGAGCACTCCCCTTTTCATCGGCGCCCGGGCGCTAACCGGCTTATCCGTGGCTTCCAACGTGCTGGGCCCGGCCATCGTTGGCGACATGTTTGTCTCGGAGCAGCGCGGGTCCGCCATTAGCTTCATCGCTCTGGCGCCATTAATTGGAGGGTCGCTTGGGCCGGCCATTGGGGGCGCCATTGCTGAGACGCTGGGTTGGCGCTGGGTATTATGGCTTTCGGTATGCCTTGCGCTTGCTTGTGAAATCGCCTTCTTCGCCTGCTTCCGAGAGACGTACAAGGTAGCGGTCCTGCGACGACGAGCCGCGAGATTGCGCAAGGAAACGGGAAACCCGAAGCTCAGGACCGTGTTTGATATGGATGACCGAAAGTCGAGCCGCCACAAGATTTGGGAATGCGCCGTCCGACCTGCCATTGTCCTATCCGGTTCGAGTGTCTTGCAAGTTCTGTCGCTGCACGGTGCCGTCTCCTTCAGCTACTACTACGTGTTCTCTACGACATTGCCGGATATCTTGCAGCAGTTATATGGCCTCTCGGCTTCTGCGTCGGGGCTGGCATTCTTATCATTTAGTAAGTGAATATTAGGCCGCTCAGCCCAACGTGTTCTCTCCTTAGACGACGGATTCCCTAACCGTCATTTTAGGTATTGGCTCGATCATCAGCGTAATGTTTCTCAACGTCCTGCTCGACAGGATATACATTAAGCTGCGTGAGCAGCACAAGGGGACCGGTGCGCCCGAGTTCCGGCTACCTGTCGGCATCGTCGGAGCGTTCGTTCTCCCCTTGAGCTTAGCAGCGTACGGTTGGGCTTCTCAAATGCGACTGCCCCTGCCAGTCTTACTCTTCGTCGTCGGAGTCCTCGGTACTGCGTTGATCCTCGTGTATCTGCCCCTGAATGCATATGTAGTTGATGCATTTGGCCTGTACGCCGCCTCCGGTATGACGGCCATTATCGTCACGCGCTGTCTGATGAGCACATTGCTGCCCTTGGCTACAGACCCGCTCGTTAGAAAATTCGGTTGGGGGCCGGGCGTCTCTATTTTGGGAGGGATCGGATTGCTTATAGCTCCTATCCCTATCTTTGTATTCAGATACGGGTCTCGATGGCGACAGTTATCCAAGTATACCAAAGACGATTAAAACAAAAGAATTTAGTATCAACTCAATGAAAGCAGGAAACCCATAGCACTGGGTTTGTAAGACACATCAAGGAATCCTAAATAGACTCATTCAGAACATTCGCCAATATCACCATCACCTCCATTCCGCAGAGTTTAGCGTTCCCCAGCGCGTATGATGCTTGAGTTATTCACACACCATGTCGACTCTCTAAGAACTCAAAGCATCTTGAAGAGCTCTCGAACTTCCTGGTGCTCTCTTTCAAGGGAAGTAATTATCAAAGCGGGTTGTCAAACTGTTCACAAGGCAGGGGGGGCTCGCTTTATAGCACTGATGGCCAACATTGGGTTATGAGATTCATTAATTAGCTCTGGCATCGACTGGCCAGTAAAGTGGACTTGGGCAATTGGTTTTCAATGAGCTTCGGCGTTGCGTCGACGGCCTTGGGTCTGCCAAATGCTACGAGTTCGCGATTCAAGGCAGTAGGGTGTCTGTTAAGGACCGTGAAGCTTAAGTAGGTAGCAGGTAAAACTAGATAGAAGCCACTAGTAGGTCACATCATCTACTACACTATTATCTTATTGGTTGTGTAGTAAGGAATCGGGGCAGTAGATGAGGAGAAGAAATTCGTCAGGGATTGTGAAAGAGTCTGAGGAGTAGTAACCAAGCCGGAGAGCCGAACAGAAGGCTCAATTAGATGCTGGGTAAAATCGAACAGCTCCAGTGTCTTCCACAGCTTCCGAATAAAAAGACTCAACTCTCTCTAACGAACCCTGGAAGGTGATGCCAAGACTTTCTATCGCATGCTGAGAAACCATCGCTGTCGTCGATCTGACTGTTTTGAACTCGGTGTATTTATTCGAACTTCGGTGGAACCCGATGGCCGAGTTGGGCAGACTCGTGATGTAGTAGATGTCTATTCAAGCTGATCTGCTTTGCCTAGCGACCTGGGATCTATCTTTTCGATTATTTAGGTCACTATTCAGAATATTAGCAAATACGTGAAATGGGTCCAGCAAGGCAGATTAAGATAAACATAACCTGCCACTAACCAGGCAGATTCTGCCAGGCAGGTTACGATATTAGCCGTATAACTATAAAGCCCATAGTTTGGGTCAAGGGTTAGGTAAGTCGCGATAGATGGCCCACTCCTTTCAAACAGGTTTTCTCGTACTCAAATACCAAGCTACCATTTCCTCCGGTACTTTGTACGTTTGCCCTAGTGGCTGACCTCCTTTCTGCCGAAACCCTTCGTGCGCACTCAGTAAACCCCATGGAAAAAACGAGACCCAGTAGTGCCTCGCGCCGCCAGCCTTGTGAGGTCGTATAGAAATTGGTCGACGTTAATCTCGTCCGTCTGCTTATATTCGGGTCGAATAACTCGTTGCTAGCCATCGAACCGCTCAGCAAAAAATACCTACTCCGTTGGGATCGGCTACGATACGCAACAAACATTTTTTTCTCATAAAAAATGAGCTTATAACCAAGTGTGCCGAAACTAGAACTCTCCCAACTTCTAGTTGTCTATAGCCTGAGAGTGGGCGCGCAAATTGTATAGGGTGGTATTCACTTTGCACTGATAGTTAGGTGCTAAGGAAAGTAGTGATAGGAGCGAAGTTGCAGGAAAGAGAGGGTATCTCTCCAGAGTCGAGAGATTTTAATACGGCCGAGTATGTTCTCGGTATACTCTATATACTCTATAAATGAATAATGGATTCTCTTTGATGATGGAATCAGACAAGAAAGCAACGTTATAGTTTGATGTAATACCAAATATAATTATCTTTTAGCAGCTCCGAAGGCAGCCTGAAAAGGAAAAAGAGGATACCGAGAGAAAGAATATATATTGGCATCCTGTCAACTCATTCCACACGTCCAGAAATAGGTTAGTAGCGATCTCGTGGAAGTAAGTGAGTATGGTGCAAATGCATTCACTGTGACGGCTATTCTAGCAGTCCTGTCCTTCGTACCTGTCACGTGTACCATCAAGTTTACTAGTAAATATTACATGTGTTAAAATCATCCGGTAAAGTCCGTCGGTGCTTTCAATATTCATAATAGGTAGCGAGACGGGCCGGGTCAGCAGTATGTAAGATTGCGTTACTGATGTTGTGGGATACGGTGACCTAGGTTCAAGATCCAGCGCCCAATCAATCTATGGGAGCTGCCTGGCTTACACTAGAATCTCGCATATACATAGCCCATGCGCGCGGACCAAGATACGTAGCCCTATCATTATATTAACTGAGATATATTGCTGGTAATTGCAGAGGGACCAGATTACTTCTTCATATCTTCAAGTTCGATTTGTATTTTGGTAAATCCGCTAAATCGGATGACTAACCTTTGTACCTTCGAATTTTGTGTGTAGGTAAAGAGCACAGGAAACGCTCCGAGTGGCATCGGGGTTAGAGAGGCTGATGAGTAAGCAAGACTAGAACATTTGAAATCTTACGCTACGATGATAACTTAGACAAATTTACCTACATACATACTGAGGCCACCTACAGTGGCCGTCGACTCAGGCTGGAGTGGCCGTAGCCTCCACTTGGTAGCGCCACAACCAACTTAGCCGGCAACTTTACAAGGTCACATATCCACCCATTGTACCGACCATAAAAATACATGCCAGAAAATAAACTTACGCGTTAAAGCTATTGCTGCTTGGTAGTTAAACATTTTTACAATTTTTTAGGTGTTGCTAAAGCAGTTGCAAAATTGGCTACTTTAACGCGTATATTGTTGCAAAATAGTTTTGCATACCGGTATTATTTTGCAACACCGAAAAAAATCGCGAATTGTTTTAACAGGCGGCAATTGCTTTAACGCGCGACCTATAGGCTAGGTATTTTAGAGAAGGTACAATAGGTGGATATGTGAGTTGCCAGTAAGTTGGTTGTGGCGCTGACTAAGTGGAGGCTACGGCCACTGTAGGTGGCCTCTACATACTTAATGCATCATTGCGGCTAGGTTTTTGCCAGCTTTACTAGATGCTGCACCTCATAGCTACCTAATGGGCATTTACTACCAGGTAGGGGGTAAATAAATCTAGTAGTCCAATACCGGTGCCGTATGTCGTGAATACTATGAAGCTCTGTAATACCTAACCGATCCTCTTATCAACTATGAAAACATACCTGTACGGAGTAGCGAAATCTGAAAGCATACCCTGAAAAAACAAAGTCCCTAGAAGCTAAGCCTATTTCAGTTACACAGTTGTCTTTAAACGGACCCGGTATCTGGGGCACTCTCGGGCTAGGGTGCTATAATCCAATCGGATCACGTTCATTCAGTCTATCTACAATTAATGCGGGTAGGTAAATTATGAGTGGGTGCGCTAAACTGTACTCAGTATTGTTAAAGAACCACGTCGCTTTCCAGCATCTTGGAATCGGTTGTTAATTGGCGTGCCCAGATAAGCTCGTTGGGTAGATCTTCAAAGCGTTCGGAGGTGACTCAGATAAAGGTGAACTTTGTGCTAACTCCGCATCCAGTCCACACATTAACCCTCTTAACCCTCTTAAGCCCGATAATGTCAAGTTTATTGCCGAAGCCACTAGCCAACTATGAAGATTCGGAGCCGGTACCCGAGCCAGTTACCTGCCAGAGTGCGATACTTTCTTCAGTCGTTGGTTTGATAACACACACAGCGCCTCTGGCTAGCGAACAGCATCTGGTGAACTTGATATGGTTGATGTGCACCGTAAGACGCTGATGAGTCTCCGTATAGCCGAACTGGGAAAATGGTGCCCATGGATAATGATGACCTAGGCGAGGTTATACAAAAGGGACCAAAACAGAAAAAGGTATCATCAATACTGGATCGACGTACGCGGTATGTACATAGTCATTTGATACACCTGTACAAAATTTTCTTTCCTTCTCTCCCTCCTTGGTTGATTTATAATACGACTTATGCCATAATCAATCACATAATTTCCCAGCAGTTCTTCGCACGCATACCTCCTACTGATCTGCTAGTGCCGAGCCAGTGCCCAGTCCACCCCAGGACCGCCCCTATCAGCAGTCTACTTAGCACTAGGTAAGTAAGTACCTTACCAGTAGGTCTAAGGTGGGTAGGTACTTACTGCAGTACCTAGCAAGTAACCTTAATGCACAGAGGTTTTTTAAGTGGATGCGCTAAGGCTGCTGCTCTGCAGAACCACCAACGCCGTCGCCGTCACATATGGCTCCTATTTATTAATTCATAAGGTGACGACATGATTCACGGCCCACAACCAGCCCACAGCATAATCGGCACGTTGACTTTAGTTTGGCCGTCGATGAATAATGCAACATGGAGAAAAGATTGCTTTCTACCGGTAGCTCCGGTTGCGCTTGTTATCATATATTGGGTCGACCGCCTGCTCTGCTTGTCGACGGTCCTGCAACAGTCGGTGTTGCTGGCTTTCCACTCCGACCCTTGTTGTGCGCCCCCTTTCTTTACCTGTTATTCAATTAAGATACGAGAATAGACTTGTATTAGACATTTTAGTTTTTCTGCCTTGGACCGGCTTTCAAGGGAGCGGCCTGAATTCCAGGCTCTGAGCAATTAATTCCTTCCTGCATTCACAAGGTGCTGCATCGCCCAACTCTTTGACATATCACTGTCACCATGTGGACCACGACAATAGAGGGCAAAGACCTCCATCGGACTGAGTCGGGAGCTCTCGTGAATCCATGGCACAGGAGTGACATACCCATAGGAACCAGCGCTGCCAACGATGGGGAAACGGAGAGGGAATCAGACGACCGTCCTGCTCTCGATGGCACATGGGGCGAGCGTGATGTGGGTGGTGTTGATGAGGGGTTGGCCAGAGAAGAACTAGAAGAATTGCAACACAACCTCATTCAGCTACATCAGACAAGGACACATGAGACACATGCTAGTCGCCGTCTTCGGCAGACTCGGTCATCGAGAGGAGCAAAAGAAGACGCCAATGGGCTTGAAGCTGCTGTCGAATCTGGAGCTTCTGGTGACGATGATTTTGACCTTGGCAAATTCATGCGCGAGGGCCGATTCGAAAAACGCACGGAAGCAGGATCCGAGAAGAGGGTTGGAGTCGTCTATCGAAATCTCAGTGTCAAAGGCATCGGAAGCGCCGCATCTTTTGTACGCACCGTGCCTGACGCAGTCATTGGCACCTTTGGACCCGATCTATATCATAACATTGCGAAGTTATTTCCATCACTACAGTTTCGCAAGCCTCCAACTCGCACATTGATACACGATTTCACGGGATGTGTCCGTGACGGCGAAATGATGCTTGTCTTGGGGCGCCCGGGGGCCGGATGCTCTACCTTCCTGAAAGCAATCACTAACAACCGCGAGTCTTTTGCCGCCGTCGAAGGCGATGTGTCCTATGGTGGCATACCGGCAAAGAGACAGAAGAAGATGTACCGTGGCGAGGTCAACTACAACCCGGAAGACGACATTCACCATGCCACCTTGAATGTGTGGCAAACCTTGACCTTCGCCTTACTCAACAAGACGAAGAAGTCAGGAAAGCAAGATATCCCAGTTATCGCGAACGCGTTGATGAAGATTTTCGGAATTAGCCATACTAAGTACACCCTTGTCGGCGACGAATACGTTCGCGGTGTTTCTGGCGGCGAGCGTAAACGTGTGTCGATTACCGAAACGTTGGCATCGAAATCAACGGTTATGGCTTGGGACAACTCTACACGTGGTCTAGACGCTTCTACTGCTCTAGACTACGCTAAATCTTTAAGGATCATGACAGATATCACTAATCGTACGACGCTCGTTACCCTATACCAAGCGGGAGAGGGTATCTACGAACTGATGGACAAGGTCTTGGTTATTGATGAAGGACGTGAGATCTATTCCGGTCCTGCCAATGAAGCTAAGCAGTACTTCATTGACCTTGGTTTCGAATGCCCGGAACGGCAGACAACGGCGGACTTTTTGACGGCAGTTACAGATCCTAAGGAGAGGCGGTTTAGACCAGGGTTCGAAAGCAAGGCACCCAAAACTCCGGAAGAATTGGAGAACGCATTTCGAAGCTCCCTAAAGTATCAAAGACTTCTAGAAGATGTCCAGGAATACGAGGAGCATTTAAAGCAAACGGAATATGAGGACACGAAGCGGTTCGAAGGCGCTGTCCAAGCCGGCAAGTCGGGTAACGTTGGCGAAAAGTCACCGTATACAGTCTCGTTCCCTCGGCAGGTGTTGAACTGTACAAAGCGTGAGTTCTGGCTCCTCTTCGGTGATACCACAACGCTTTGGACCAAGTTATTCATCGTCATCTCCAACGGCCTCATCGTCGGATCAATCTATTATGGCGAACCCTACTCCACCGCAGGCGCCTTCACCCGCGGAGGTGCTTGCTTCTTCTCTATTGTTTTCCTGGGTTGGCTGCAACTCAGCGAGCTCATGAAAGCAGTATCAGGTCGAGCTGTGGCGGCGCGGCAAAGAGACTACGCCTTCAATCGCCCGTCCGCAGTCGCACTTGCTCGAGTAATCGCAGACTTCCCTTTGATATTTGTTCAAGTTGCGATTTTTGGAATTATCATGTACTTCCTGACGAATCTCGACCGCGATGTCAGCAAGTTCTGGATCTATCTTTTGTTCGTCTATACCACCACAATACTGGTAACGGCTCTCTATCGAATGTTTGCGAGCATCTCACCGGAGATTGACACCGCTGTTCGCTTTTCTGGCATAGCATTGAACATTCTGGTCATATTTACTGGATACGTCATTCCCAAAACACAACTACTGGGCCGGTATATCTGGTTTGGTTGGCTGTACTGGGTAAACCCGCTATCATACAGCTTCGAGGCTGTTGTTACAAACGAATTTTCAGGGCGTATAATGGACTGTGCTTCCAATCAGCTCGTTCCCCAAGGACCAAATGCGCAGCCGGGATTTCAAGGGTGCTCGCTGAGGGGCGCCACGATCAACTCTGTACAGGTCTCAGGTGACGACTATTTGCAGTCGCAATTCAACTATAGTCGCCACAACTTGTGGCGCAATTTTGGTGTTGCGATCGCCTTCACCGTTCTGTATATCATCATAACCGTCATTGCTACAGAGATGTTCAGCTTTGTATCCGAAGGCGGTGGTGCACTTATCTTTAAGAAGAGTCGCAAATCGAAGAAGCAAGCCAAGAAAGCCGACGCGCCGAACGATGTTGAGAAAAACGTCGGCTCGAATTCCAGTGTGTCGTCGAGAAGCTCCGGAAATATGACTGCTGCGAACGAACAAGCCGATATGGAACAATTAAGCAGTAGCGACTCAATCTTCACATGGCGCGACGTCGAATATACGGTACCTTACCTCGGAGGCGAACGGAAGCTACTGAACAAGGTGAATGGATATGCCAAGCCCGGCCTCCTCGTCGCTTTAGTCGGAGCATCAGGCGCTGGGAAGACAACTCTCCTGAACACGTTAGCGCAGCGCCAGCGTACAGGAGTTGTCACGGGCGAGATGTTCGTTGACGGCCGTCCACTAGGGCCCGACTTCCAGCGCAACACTGGCTTCTGTTTACAGGGCGATCTTCACGATGGCACGCAAACAATTCGTGAAGCGATCGAATTTAGCGCTTTGCTACGTCAAGAGGCCAGCGTCCCACGTTCAGAGAAGCTGGCGTACGTCGACAAGATCATCGATCTGTTAGAACTAAATGAACTTCAAGACGTCATCATCTCCTCTCTCGGTGTTGAGCTCCGCAAGCGATTGACCATTGGCGTAGAACTCGCCGCGAAGCCGTCGCTTCTTCTGTTCCTCGACGAGCCGACTTCAGGCCTTGATTCGCAATCCGCTTTTTCTATCGTGAGCTTCCTCAAGAAGCTTGCGCGAGCGGGTCAGGCTATCGTCTGCACTATACACCAGCCGAGCTCGGTTTTAATCCAACAGTTTGACATGGTCCTGGCCCTGAACCCCGGCGGAAACACCTTCTACTTCGGCCCCATCGGTGACAACGGCAAGGAAGTCATCGAATATTTCGCGCAGCGTGGCGCTCGCCCAGCACCCGGCAAAAATGTCGCTGAATTCATCTTGGAGACAGCCGCACGGCCGCATAAACGTGAAGATGGCACGAAGATCGATTGGAACGAGGAGTGGCGGAACAGTGAACAGGCACAAAGAGTAATCGAGGAAATCGACGGGCTGAAGAGAGTGCGCAGCGCCGCCACAAATAACGGCCAGAGCGAGAACAAGGAGGCATATAGAGAGTACGCTGCGTCGACGTGGACGCAGACGGTCGAGCTGACGAAGCGAATGTTCCGGCAATATTGGCGCGATCCGTCGTATCTTTACGGCAAGTTCTTCGTGGCCGTCATCGTGGGCATCTTCAACGGCTTCACATTCTGGAAACTCGGGTACTCGGTTCAGGACATGCAAAACCGGCTCTTCACGAGCTTCCTGATCGTTACCGTCCCGCCCACCATCGTCAACGCCGTTCTGCCCAAGTTTTTCTCCAATATGGCCCTCTGGGAAGCGCGCGAGTATCCTTCTCGCGTGTACGGATGGGTCGCCTTCTGCACCGCCAACATCGTGGCCGAGATTCCCGCCGCCATCGTCTCCGGCACCCTATATTGGGCGCTTTGGTACTGGCCAACCGGCTTACCGACGCAGAGCTCTGTGTCCGGATACGTTTATCTAATGACCGTCCTCATATACTTGTTCATGAGCAGCTGGGGCCAGTGGATCTGCGCGTTCGCGCCTAGCTTCACCGTCATCTCAAACGTATGTTACATTATCCCCCCCCCCCCCCAACTCTCGCCTTTCCAAACCAGATACAACCCACAGACCCGGTCCACGAAGCAGATCCAGCCTAAAAACACACACTAACTCGATTTTACAGATCCTCCCCTTCTTCTTCGTCATGTTTGGCCTCTTCAATGGTGTCGTTCAGCCTTATAGCATGCTGCCCGTCTTCTGGCGGTACTGGACATACTACGTCAACCCAAGCACGTACTGGATCGGCGGCGTGCTCGCTGCCACGCTCGATGCCACACCCGTCAAGTGCGACGTCTCGGAGACGGCCCGCTTCGACACACCAGGGGGCCAAACCTGCCAGGAGTACGCTGGCGCTTACGCGTCCACTGCTGGCGGCTACCTGCTCAACCCAGATGCCCGCGCCGACTGCCAATATTGCCCTTACAGCAGCGGCAATGACTATCTCGCCACGCTAAATATCGATGCTAGCGAGAAATGGAGAGGTATGTGTACTTTCCTTCCTTACTTTCTTTGTGAATGTAGTTTTTCCATTCGTACAAATTACCAACTGCTTACCCACTCTCAATAGATTTCGGTATCTTCCTAGCCTTCTGTGTCTCCAACTGGGCCCTGGTCTATTTCTTCATCTATACGGTCCGTATCCGCCGCTGGAGCTTCGGCCTCGGCTATGTCTTCGGTGCTCTGGGCAAGTTCGTCGACGTATTAAAAAAGCCTTTGAAACGCCTCAGCCGGAAGAAGGACTGATGAGGCCGCTGGCTGGAAACCAGGCGAAGGGGACAGACGCAGACCCAGGGCAATTCACGCACGCACCATAGATCAAATTAGATGGGCAACTTTATGAGGCGCGTGGGCCATTAGAAAAATTAATGTTATTGCAGGAAATTATAGATTTGATGTTGGGCGGTTATGACGACCGGTCGTCTCGGAATGTTGAGTTAGGCGCGTGGCGTTGGTCACAATCAATAGAGTTATTTGACAGGGCATCAGTTAATCTGACTATTCAGATGAGTATTGGTGTATATTCTATCTAATCCTAAACAAAGGAGTATAGTGTAGATATAATGACTAATTCTACCTTCAGATGGGTATATCAAAACTGGAAAGACTGCTTGCCAAATACACCTAGTGCGCTAAGCGAGTTACATTAAACATGCGATCCAGTGGTAAAGCAAGTACAGATCGCGCTGAAGAAAAAGCCCAATAACATCATGATTAAGCGGACATCCCTCGCAGGCGGATGGCATCTCTCTTCACTTCTTCGTCGACCTTGGACTTCCTACACCTCGTCTTCGAAGAATTTGATCAGCGTTCTCGCACCTGAGACACCCAAACCCATGAACGGGTAGCAGATGTACACAGGATCGTTTTTAACGCCGAATTTCTCTCGAAACTCGCTTTTGGCGCCAAGTCTCAGTGACTGCGCGACTGTCTTGTAGGTGTGGCTCAGTATTTTGGCCTTGATGCCGTTGAGGTTGTGCCCGACCTCAAGTTCTTCCATGGCGCCAGCGCCGAAAGTGACGTTCCCAACACCTGATGACTGCAGCAAGCGCAGAGACTGTGCGATTAATGCTTCTATGCTTCCAGACGGGGAACCGGGGAAGTCAAGAGCGAATTTGATCTGGTACCCATGTTTGGGCGATAAGCGATGTAGAATCACAAGACCAACGATTTCGCCTTGTTTATCTTCGGCCCAGACATACCGACGGTGTCGCATGGAGATCCAAGGTTGAACGTCGGTAATGTGTACTTGCTTCTTACCCTTCCGGCTATCTTTCCAGTCCTGAATACGTTTGTCGCATTTGGCGCGCACGTCATCAGGGACAGGTTCCCCAAGTGCTGTTGAGTGTATTTTTATATCAGCGTTCTTGGCCTGACGCTCCTTTTTCGCAACCTGTGCGGCATTGTGGGTATCGACACGTTCCTCGGCCACAGATGATAGAGTTCTCCAACCCAGTCTCGATCCCAGAAGTTCCTCTACCTCGGCAGAAACAAGGAGCCATATAGGACGCAAGTCTTCGCTCTTCTTCAAATATCGTAAGAATGAGCTGATGACACTTGGGTATTGGCGCGGGTCGCAGAGTGGGTTGCCCATGATCAGGGCATAGCCATTTTCCTCTGCGTACCCAACAGCGGCTCCTGTCTCCGTGTCTCGCCAGACTTTATAACGGTCATCGAGCCATGAGGTGTTCGTGGCATCGCCATAATTGACAATGAGCTCATCTAGATCTGGTAGACGAACGTGTGTGTGTTCTCCTTCAAATGCATACTTAATGGTGTCAGCCTCAGGGAAGGGTAGTTCGTCCGTGGTCGCCGTTCTCGCAGGCAATGATTTCGGGTCGCGAGGAAATAACGAAGCGTTTCGGACGTCTCCAAGATGTAACAAGAGGAACAGCACTCTTTCCAACCCAATGCCGCACCCAGCATGGGGAGGGGCGCCCCATTCAAAGGCCTGCATATACTCTTCCATAGTCGCTGGTTCCACTCCGGCTTTTGTCATTCTCTCAGCCAAGCGTTGTGGGTTGTTAATTCTTTGACCGCCGGTAGTAATTTCTTGGCCACGAAGGAAGATGTCAAACGAGTTGGTAACTGATTCATCGTCCTTATCGAGATGGGTATAGAATGGTCGAGCCGAGGTAGGAAACTTGTCGAGGATGAAGTAGTCTGTTTTATACTTTTCCTTGATCAATTGTCCCAGGCGAATTTCCGCCCGCGTAGCAAGATCTTCGTTTTCCGAAGCCGGCTTTCCATCCTCATCTACCCAACCAGAGTCGTTCAGAAGCTTTACACCCTCCTTGAATGTAAGACGCGGTGTCTCTTCCAACCAAACCAAGTCTTCATGGGGGAATCGTTCCTTGACAATGTCAATTTCCTTGCGGTACCGGGCATAAACACCTTTGAATATGGCCTTCAGCATTGTGTCGATGATGTCCATGGCTTCATGGTAGTCGTTTAGAATAGCCATCTCGAGGTCCAATCCAGTGTATTCGGTAAGATGGCGATGCGTATTGCTGTCTTCTGCTCTGAAAACGGGACCAATCTCGTATACTCGACCGAAATCGGCTGAAATCGACATCTGCTTGGCCAACTGAGGACTTTGAGCCAAGTATGCAGTCCTTCCAAAGTACTTCACCGGGAAGACCGATGCTCCCGACTCGGTAGCAGCAGGCTGGAGCTTTGGGGTTTGAATCTCGATAAAACCCTGGTCGTCCAAGGTTGAGCGAAATATATTGCAGATACCGGCCCGGATTCGAAATACGCCTTGCATGGCAGGAGTTCGCAAGAAGACGACGCGGTTGGCAGTCCGAACCCGGCCCGACACTGCAAGCTGCTTCTCATGCGTCTCCGGGTCTTCCTCGATCTGGTCCATCCCAAACACATCGATATGCAGGGGGGTTTCCACGGGTACCAGGACGTGCATCTTGTCGACAAGAAGCTCGAGATCATGGATGGAGGTAGCCTTCACCTTCTCGGGCGGCGCACGCAACTCGCCCTGTACATGCACAATACATTCCGAATACAGGTGTTCAGCCCACCTCACAAACTGCTCCGACACGACGCCCTCGCGCACCTGGAGTACTGCCTGTATCGTACTCGTGGACTGGCGGAGGATGACAAAGGCCAGTTTCGCGCTGATGTTGCGTGTGTGGTGAACGCGCGCGGTGAAGCTGATGGTGGAGCCGGCTCGCGACGCAGACAGCCCGGAGATGTCCTCCGAGGGCGGCACAGTCTTCTCGTCGACAGTGCCATAGCTGCCACTGATATGGGGGGCGTCGGCGGCGCGTGCAGCAGCCTCTTCCTGTCGGCGCTTCACCTGGAGAGACTTCCTCTCCTCCTGGGCGGACTGTCTTTTCGCTCTCTTCTCATACACGGACTTGAGGTGTTTCTTGTCCGAGTCCGAGTCGTGCTCAAGAGCGTCTGTGTTGCCCATGTGCAGCTTGGTGATGTGGTTCTTCGCCGACGAGTGGCCGATGACGCGGTTGAGGTAGAGAAGCGGCTGCTTCAATTTGCCCGGCATGGTATCGACGGGTGGCGCTCCGACGCGGGCGCGGGCGTGGTGAATAACGATGAAAGACGCAGTGCGGTAGGAGCCCTTTCCGCTGAAAGGATCGGGTCAGAGCTTCTCCTGGTGCTCTGGTGGTTCGGATCACGCAAATTGGGGCGTGTAGGGTGACAAAAAGGTCGAGGATATGAGGAAGGTGTCAAACCATATATGGCTGACGGATGAAGTAAGAGGTTTAGAGAATGGCAGCCTCAATAGAGTTTATAAAGAAGCTTGGCAGGAACTTGGTGTTGGGCGGGATGGCAGGCGAGAGGGTCAAGTTCGGTTGATTCGGTGATGCAGGTAGTGATGCAGGTAGTGAGTGAGTCCAGGTGGCGCGAGTAGGTGAGTAGGTAGGTACCTGCTGGGTTCGCTTCGACCGGCGTTTGCCGCTTGCTTATTTCGCTCGCTCTTTTTCGCTCTTTCCGCTCTATGTTCGCTGTGCATGTGATGTCCAGACCGCCATCTGTTAGCAGACCATGACTTGCTGTCCACGGGCTTAAGTAAGGCCCCGAGTAAGGCCCTGAGTAAGGCCCTAAGTATGAACCAATTCGGTCAATCCTATTGCCTATTTTAGGGCGACTTCTACGTCTTTCCAAAATAGACCAGTTTTTTTAATCACCCACGTCAGGATATGGTGACGACATTGCTATTAGTTTTTGCGCCGGGCCATCGGCTCTAGCGCGGAGCATTTGCGCCGGCAGGCTGATACTCTGCACGTCCGGGCCAATCACCAAGGCTCATTCCCCTGGCCATAGCCCTTTCGGGCAACACAGGGTGCAAACTTACAGGCTAGCGGAGACGCCTAGACGGAACCTGACGACATCATTGACTTCCTGTTGTCAGGCAGAATCTTGCCATGCAGCTCTCCGGTGCTGCTATACATAAAACACGGTTCGTGTTCAATAGGACAAGATCGCATAATTAATCTGGTTTCCCATGTCTATATCACATTGCACCTCTTTTCTATGTGATACTCATAGAGTCAAACCGCTGACCGAGACACGATGACGTCACTCGGGTGTGGTACCAATGAGTTATCACAAGGATGTACCAGTTATGCACACCGTGATTTACATAGGTAAGCCAGCACGAGGCCAGCAGAAGAGCCAGGTAGAGGTACATACATATGTTAGTATGGACCTAGGTAGTATCAGATGCCTAACACGAAGTAGATCAGAAACACTACAGAATACCCTAGGTATGTAGAACTCGGTACTACTGTATAGATTAGGTTTGATCGATAACCAGATAAACTGCGGTAGCATTCTGGCACTGCTCAGGCACCCGTCTTCCCTGAAGCGCCCGAATGCTGCCGACCATCGACGTCATTTTCAGCCATCGAGGTAATCCGTCGCTGCACTGGTCAGCCCTAAGCTTGATCTGCTCCCGACGTAGCTTTTCAGCTTCTCGTGAGAGTGACAACGCGCCTGTAAGTGCCATAGCCATAGCAAATAGGTATAGAAGATCTAGTAAGTATCTGATCGCCAGCCTATCCTTTGACTATCCTTGAGCCCCTGCACTACTTTTGGTTATATCGTTGCAACGAATCTATTCGCTGTGATTGTTCGCTTCTGCTTCTCACAAGGTATAGTATGTACTTTGTACCTTAACCCTTTCACAAAGAGGCATCAGCTATCACCATCCCTGCCGCCTTCCAAAGCATGCCGGCTTACACGAGACGCCCAACGCTCCCACGATAGTGAACCCCACAGCCGGGCGATTACAGAACCGTCCAAGTGAGAGCCTACAGGGCGTCCCTTTCTTTCAATGGAGATTGTCGAGGGCATTTCGAAAACCGCACCTGGCGTTCCAGCAGCGGGGGCACAGGAATCCGGTCTGTCTGAAACCGACCACCCGCGAGTCGCTGGCGACAAAACAGGACCTCCCCCTTCGCGCTTCTCCCTGCGTGTGTCGGCAACCTGGTGGAGGCATCTACAATGCGTAGGCATGGGCTTACATTTCCTGGCACCTCCACGGCCGCCGAATCCCACGTTCACGAGATCAGTCGCCTCTACAATATCGAGTCGACCGGGGGAGTTTATGCTGTACATATATGTGCCGGGAGACTATTATAAGAACAAGGCCACAGCCAAGTGGCCGGCGGTGATTAACTTTCATGGAGGCGGCTTCACGATAGGCTCGGCGACAGATGATGCTCGCTTCGCGCGCTTTGTCACGGAGAAGAGTAAAGCCGTGTTCATCTCGGTTGACTACCGCCTCGCTCCCGAGTATCCATTTCCCGTTGCCGTAGAAGACGGAGCGGATGCACTTCTCTACATCATCAAGAATGCCACAGACTTGCGCATCGATCCCAACCGGTTGGCCACTTCGGGCTTCTCGGCAGGAGGCAATATCGCCATCACAGCACCCATGCGCCTACATCTGCTCGGCCAGACAATGCCGATTCCCGAACATAAAATCGTCGCCCTCGCCACATTCTACCCGATCACAGACTATACACTGAGCAGAGAGGAAAGACGGGCCAGCTCAGTGCGACCAGATGCCACGCTCCCAGCCTCGCTGACCAATCTGTTTGACGCATCCTACCTCTTCCCTCCCGAGTTGGATGTGGCGGACCCATGTCTCTCGCCAAACAAAGCCTCCGACGAGCTCCTCATCATGAGTATACCAGACAACGTCTTCTTCTTCACCTGCGAATGGGACATGCTCCTCAACGAAGGTGAGTACCTCGCTAGACGCCTAGAGCAACCGCCTGTCTCGAAGCACATGTTTTACTACATGGTGCCGGGAGTTCGTCACGGCTGGGACAAGGCTCCCAGCCCGATCAAGCCGCCTTACCGTTCAGAAAAGATATATAGGCAATGCTGTACGCGCTTGTGGAGGATCTTCCACGGCGAAGATGTACATCCTCTGCTTGAACGACGTCGTCGCGTACCGCTAGCCCCTCCCCTTCCACCAAGGGAAAAGAATGACTAGGGGGGGCGACCGCTTATAAGGGGAAGAAAAGAGAACCCAGTCACATGTCCATCAAATATCTCGGCACATCACCATTTATGTTTACAATATTATCAATATTCTTCAATCGCAATCACCCGCATGCCATTTCAAAGACGGCATATTTCCTTTTTAGATGGCGTACTCAGCATACAGCTTGACCAACTAACGAGACTAGCGGTCGTGGGCGGGTCGGGATAGTTGGAGTAGGGCATTATACCATAGCCATAGAAGAGCCGCTCTACTTGGGTTCAAGCGAATTAACACTCCGGCAGAAACTCTGGGCATAGATCATTTCATTGAGTAGATTGTACATATGTATGTAGATTCAGGCGCGCAGCAGCAAATGATTTTCCACAGTGGGTATCGAAACCAGCCCAGAACATTTTAGTTGGATTGAGCTTCGAAAGAGCTTGGCTTTGACGTCATCCCGTCATGCAAATCTACTAGGGTTCAGTGGTATACCGACGTCATTATACTGGGGAAACATTGCGATCTAGATAACCCGCTTCAGACGGCAAGTCACAGCAGGTTATCGAGGGCCTTTTTTAAAATCAATCGATGTACTACAAACTTACAAGAAACATTTGAAGACAGATATGAAATGAGTGCATGGGACTAAAGACATCGTATTATCAATTTTGCGGTACGTCATTGGTAGGAAGCGACCTTTGGCTTGGCTACGCGTCAGGACCAGTTGTTCTGTGCTCTCGGCTTCCGTCAGTGATAGCAAGCAATACCTACCCAAGGTAGCTGGACTAGTGGAGTGACTTACTGAGTGGGTGGTTGCTGCATTGGCGTTATCTCGGCTTACATACCGAAAATCATTCCTCCCTCTTCAGTTCGTCCCTAGCTTCCACGTTCAGTGGGCTGTCTGGAAGGGCTCTCAATCTACAACAACAAAAAAAAGAAACGAAAAGGAAAAGAAGAAGAAAAGGCATATAGTGTCGGCTAGTGGGCTTATCCGACTTTAGCACCATTCCCCCATTACCTGCCTACGTTTCCGCTCGCATCATTTCTAAGGGTCACTGAGCATCGTCGTCATCGTCATCACTATTCTTCATCTTTTATACAGCATTCTATCTCCCAACCAATCCTGGCCGCCAACACCCGCAAGGCCAGTATGGCCGACTCCAGCAGTGACTCCGAAAACATGGCGGAAGGCAATGGGGCGCCTGAGTATGGTAGCGCCGTGTGCTCGGCGAGACGCAGCATGTCGGGGACCCGGGACGAGTACGGGAGCCTCCCGGGTCTGCCGCGACTGGAATACCGCCTGATGGACCACAAGCTGAAGCTCTTCGTGGTGTCGGGGCTCCTCATCTTCGAGGGCAGCTTGTTGCCTATCGTCCTGTTCTATCCCCTTTGGTTTGCAACCAACCTCCGGCATGGAATCCGTGAGTACCATATCCGCGCCCCTCTGTCCAGCGCCGGGCGTCTTGCTCGGGACGAGACGGATACACTGACTCTTTGACATTCCAGTGTTCGCCATAATCACCTCCTTCTTCGGCCTCATATCCGGCCTCGAGTTTGCCCACCGGTCGTGGCGCCTGATCCACAAGAACGACAAATACCGTCCTCTCGATGGCAGGCGTTGGCGCTTCGACTTCACGCATTGGACGCTCTCTATATGCTATACTATAATGACCGGTATCTTGATCGGAGCATCGATTCCGAACGAGCCCTTGGTCCGACCGCTGGCCATCCCCGTCCCCATCTTCTTCATTGGTGCCGGAACATTGTGCATCGTTACCGGCGCCATGTCTGCTTTGGGAATGAGGACGGCCTGCAAAGTCAGCTCCATCCCGAAGGGTGCACCCCAGCCGCCCTACGTTTTGACTGCCGTCGAGGACGTGGTGGGCGTGGACGGCGGGGGTGCGCGGCCCTTTCGTCGCAGGCTTCTAGAGAGATATAAGGCGAGCAAGGCTTTCAGACGTCTCATCGCGGAGCTGAACTGGTTCTGGGGGGTCGGATCTGTCATAAGCGGGGCTGGGACCCTTGCTGCTGTATGGGTAATCCCATCGCAAGAGGTTGCGTACGGTGTTGGTGAGTATCATTTTCTTCGAGACAACAGAACATCAATCGAGTTCATGTAGAGCTTTGTTGCTAACGGAAGAGGATAGGATGGGGAGAGCCATTAGTGTTTTTCGTCATTTGGACAACGATCACGGTTCTATGGACTCGGAGAGGACTCCGGCGAGAGAAGAAGGTATGGGCAGAGTCACGCGAAAAAACGATAGTGATGGAATCGGGTACCGACACGCAGAATACAAATTAGACACGACGTAGAGTATGTGATTTCTGAGCTTCACGATAACGAAGGAGTAAGGAGGCGGGTTATAATGTATTACTGGAACGGTTCTTTAGCGGCGCAGATAAGGTTTGATATGGTCTCTTCTGTAAATTACAACAGAACCAGCTTCATCGTATATCCGATCAAATAGCACGTGTAAAAGATAATCTTACTGTTTGACTCTCCCGAATTTCGGTTTATTTCTACGGCTTGCTTCTATTTAACATCGACTTGCATACCGAGGCTGTGTCAAAAAAACTAGGCAGACGTCCCCAAGGTTGCGTAGGTGGAAATGTCTGTCTAGTTTTTTTGACACAGCCTCGCATACCTAGTTGGACGCAAGGCTGTATGAGGACCTCGCAAATGAGCGTTCGAGAAGCAATCTTTCTCACTTAGGTATCCCAGCTTCTTATTCAGCAACCTCTTCCGTGAAATCTATATTGTATAGTTATAGCCTAAAAGCCACCCGTGATGGGAGAAGAGGTTGAAACTAGTAACAACTAACATCTGTCTCTCTACCACCACGACTACAATATACTCGATGCCTTCCGCAGTATGAAGATCATTGGCTATCAGGGAAACCTTGCGAATGGCCTTGCTTGGGAAAGAGAAGGCCGCTTTTGGATATTCAAAGAATAAAATAAAAATAAAGGCCGGTTCACAAGCGCGCAGTGTTGCTTCTGCCAAGGCCCATGCATTCGTCCTTGCAACAATATGTGTGCCAAGACGCTGAGGAGACATAAATAGCCTGATGAGAGAAGTAAGTATGAACTGCACTACCGGTATGTCGATACGACCTTTCAAACACTTGTGTCGAGTCTTAGATGCGGCAGGGACAATAGGTATATCTTGGGTTTGCCTGCCGTGACCTGAAACTGTCTGGCAGATGCAGCTTGCAAATACTTACCTGATCTTTCAGACCTAATGTAGTGTCAGTGAGTCTAAACGAACGTTCATTTCCGCACATGTTTGTTTGTTAACGTACAAGGATATTTGGATGGGTAAATACTGGGATGGTATTACCGGGCAAAAATGGGCATGCACAAATGCATTGGTAAGCGTCTACCGTCATGTTATAGGTATGTATAATATCCCAGCAGGTACGTAAGAGCTAATGGGTATGCCGGTGCCTACATGTAGTGTAGGTAGGTATTTCCTACGATACCTATTTCCATACATCATATAACACAAGTCGGTAGCCAAACACGTGTCTACAAGGTGTCATACCACCACACTCCTTTCCGTAACGTAACCCCGAACAATGCTGTCTTCTATTACAGTACAGTAGAAGAGACAACTATAAATAAAGCAGCAGGGTATCAGTGCATGTGGGCCGTCGCCAGCCCGCCTCGAACCACGCACGCTCTTCACGAAAACGTTCACACAATCATTGGATCGCCTTCACCCCGTTCCTCCTCGGCACCAAGATGAGAGACATCATGTCTTAAGCACCGCTGGGCTCCCAGCTGTCTGGCGCTAGCTCGTAGCCTTCTGGTACAAACGCGGGCGCGACTTACGGAACGTTAGTGATAGAGGCTCACGTATGCTGCCAGAGGGAGAGACTCTGTGGTATGCATGCGTCAAGGTGTATACGACACCTGCACGGTATCTCGAAACAGAAAGGTAGAAAGGCTCACCAGTAGTTCCCACCAGAGTCCAGTTCCCGTGGCTCGTCGCGCGCTGCCACTCGTCCGCGGGGATCACGACCTGGGGCAGCTGATCGCTGAACAGGTCTTGACCCAGGACATGGCTCCGCGTAGGCGTGCCGTTGTTGCTCGAGAGGTCCAAGGTCAGAGGCGCACCAGCGTACCAGTGCCAGACCTCGGCGGCGTCTACGCGATGCCAGACCGCGGGGACATCCGGGCCCTCGAGAAGGTAGTAGATGGCCGTGCTGACGGAGCGGTTGCTGCTCGGTAGCAGGCGCGGGTCCCGGAACGTCTCGAGATAGTAGCCCCCTTCCACATTCGGGGCCAGGCCCAGCTTGTCGACGATCTCCTGGGCCGTCGTGGAGGGGGGCAGACCGGCATCAGGGGACGACGGCGGGGGAGCATCACCGCACGCCTGGGTCGCCACGGCGACGGTGACACAGGCTGCTGCCGAGGCTGCCAACAACGCCCGCAGCGACATACCGGTATCAATAAGACCTGTGTTGATCTGGAATACTCACCCACTCGTGCACTCGCCGAACAACACTCTGACCCGCGGCAGTGAAACCTTGGCTGCGTGGAGGGTTTCGAAGCTTGGTCTTCCTATAGGTAGGAACCTACTTACATAGGTGACGGGCTACGGTTAGTGTACCGTCGCGAGACGGGACGAAAGGATCTCTACCGCACATGTAGCTAGGGCAGTGCTAGGGTACCGGTAGGCTGGCGGCTAAGGTGCATTTCCCGTCACAGGGCGTTTACTGCCGCACTCAGTAAGCCAGTCATTCAATATTTGGTACGGTATGGCCGGCCGAGCTCGCCGGAGCAGGGTATGTAAGTACCTTAGCTAGGTAGTTACTTACTGTATGTGTTTCCTACCTTAGCGAGTCTTCGGATAGTGCCCTCGGACGATAAACCTTCATTCAACTTACACTACCTACCTACCTAGAAATGAGCCAAAAGCGAACAACCATATAGCGCTGAAAGGATTCGAACCTAACTCACTATATGCCACACCGGTCATAGCACCCTAACTCCTAGTACTGGAGGAGGTTCCGCAGGCAGCTAGTTAACTCTCTTAGCGTAGTCCACTCCGCAATAGATTCGTGTACGGGCTATATTCAGCCTAATGTATGTACAGTACCTACCTACACAGTAGTGTAAACAAAGTGGCTGGCTGTGATTCTCGCGCTATATCCTCGCCGCCTGGAAAACAACACATTACACAAACAAACTGTGTGATGATTTTCCATAGTTAGACAATAAGTCCCAATGCCATCGGCTTGATATCGAAGGTACCTAGATCTATAGAGAATAACAAATACCTACATAAAGCCTGGAAATATAAGTAAATGAAGATTTTCCTTCCCGATCCCGTCATGTCGCTTAAGGGTATTTTACGAGCCAAGTTAAAGTTGCACGATAAACCCAAACCAATAAAAAAAAGGGGGCAAAATCAAGTGAGCTGAAAAGCGCTGAAAACCAGGACACCTGTCCAGAACATGCCCATGATACCGTACACCTTCGAGTGAACTCATCTGTACCGTGTATGCGCCCCCGCGGCCTGTGTGCCACTGAAAAGATTGAACGCCCCGTACTCCTTTCCTCTGTCGCATTACTGTCGTACGTACGTACGGTACTGGTATCCGTCATAGCTTTTTTTTTGATCCCTGGTCTCCTTACCTCTCCGCCTAGGCGATATGCAGTGGCCGCATTTCCGTCAGGTACTCTATGCTAGATTGGTGCTCCACATGTGGGCTCTTGAGTTGCCGCTCCTCTCCAGTCATCGAACTTGGCCGCTGGCCATTCCATTTATGGTGATCGTTGACCACCCGGGCATCGGACCCGGAACCGTGGCGGATATCGCTGCCCAGGTTGCTCACGGTGTGGTTGGAGATGCTCTTCACGAGGCGGTTGAGGATGACGAACTCGAGCTTCAATTTGACGCCGTAGATGGCGGGTTTGAAGGCTCCTTGCAGGTAGAAGAGACTCGCGTATTGCACGCCCAGGAGGGCGATGTCGAGGCTGATGATTAACACGTTGATCCAGAAGAGGTGCTGGAGCATCGTCTTGGTCTTGCTGGTTTTCGCTCTGGCCGTGGCCGAGTCGATAGAGGAGAGCGACTGTTGAAGCAGAGGCGAAATATCGCGCAGGTGCTTACGCGTCTGCCACATGTACAGAATGCTCAGAGCAGTCTCTTGCACAAAGAAGACGGTGGTTTGCAGACGGTCCCAGACCGTGTTGACTGGCTCGAGGGAGGGCTTCACGGCTTGCTACGAGCGCATGGAGTCAGTCGTATTTTGAAAGGGCTGTAGCTGGTATGGGTGGTAGGTTACGTCAACATACCGTGAGAATACCGAGAGGGATAGTAGTGAAGCCGAAAACAATCGAGGTGAATATCAAGCCGGCTCGCACCCATCTTAACATGCTGTCATGCTGCATGAGGAGGTATAACCGCGAGTACAGGACCCATGACTGCGGCACCACCATCAGCATCCAGGAGAGGTAGATGAAGGTAATAGAGCCCTTCAAGTCGGTCCAGATGTCGAAATCGGCGAGGATGATGAATAGAGTCTGCGTTATGATGCCCCAGCTCGCGAGGGCGGACGACCAAAAGTATAGCCCCCGGCGACGTTTGAAGAACAGGAAAAGCAGCACGTTGAGCTCCGCACCGATATAGAAGGAGATGCCGGCGAAGGCCGCCATGGCCATGGCCATCGGCAGGTCGTTTTTAATCGAGTCCATGACTGTAAGCCGCTCGCTCCAGGACAGGAGCTGTGCATCGAGCAAGATCTGTGGCAGGAGAACGGACGTGAAGCTGTCGACGGTGGTCTCTCAAAGATCCACCGTCCAGAAGGTCGGGAACATGTTTACGGGTCAGGCGAGTATACTGTCGGGAGAAGACCAGTAGGCTTGATTCTGGTGAGTGACGGGAATGGACGATCAGGTAGGTATTCGCCAGCGGTGAAGTGAGACACAACCACAGGCCCCTTGCTTGCTGTCTGGAAAGAGATATGACTCTGACATGCAGCCTCCCGGGGGCGGGCCTATTGGCAGGAAGGATACCGGTAGGTCATGTCTCGTACAGTTTGCATGGGGAGTACTGTAATGCACCTGAAGAAAACAATGTAACGTCTGACGAGTGAGATGTACTACCGATACCGTATGTATGTATGTATGTAGGGGTAAAATCTGGGTAGGGCATGGGTGGGATTCCCAGTCGCGGGGGGGGGGGGGGGGGGGGGGGGGGGGGGGGGCGGGGGGGGCGGCGGGGGGGGGGGGGGGGGCGGGGGGCGCGGGCGGGGGGGGGGC
>MU389374.1:205164-282235 GCA_022578775.1 Xylaria venustula | reverse complement strand
GTATTTATTTTTTTGGGGTTAAAATCGGGGTTGGGCTTGGGGGGGTTTCCCAGTCGCGCCCCCCCCCCCCCCCCCCAATGCATCATCCAATGCCGCAAAAGCAAGAAGGACCCCACGCTGCAACGATTTGTTGCGTTGCGGTATTTATTTTAGAAGCCCTGTCAGTCCCGTCACCCGCGATCACATGAATACCCGTGTCTGCGCCGCACAAAACGTCCTCTGCATCTCGGTAATCATGCCCTGTTTTATTTATCCATCTCCCCTCCTGTTTTCTTCCGTTTCCTCTAAAGGCTCCAGAACATCTTGCCTCCCTCCCTTCCTTTCTTCCCCGGAGTTTACGTAAACGTCCCAAACGTTCATCGAGTACCTGTAGCCGACGATCTTATGCTTACGGGACGAGACGGAAGTGCTAAGCAAACGAAATCAGTCGACGTATTATAATGCATTTTCTCATGTCCGTTTCATATGCTGCTGTGAGCCTAAGTAGGATCTCTGGACATACCTATATGTAGATTTATCTTCATTGGTGTCGTCGTTGTTGTCGCCCGTTAGCGTAGGAATGGAAGATTACCTAGAGACAGGCCGGGGTAATCCAGTAATCTAACACTAAGAGGTAGGTAACTTTATTGCCTATTAAATACAGTACAGACTATTAATATGTACCTAGGTAGGTGCTTGACAGCGGGAAGAACGACGCTAGTTTAACCTTATGATTTTGACACTCGACACTTAAGATTCGAGTACCTACTTGCCCAACTGGAAAGTACAGTAGGTAATGACCACTTCTAGTGTCCAGTATAACCGCCATGCTGTTCGGTCACTTACCTACATCTAGACTAAGGTATATCCTTGAGCTAGTACCTACCTTAGGTATGTATAAAGGTAATGGATTAGAAGCTCTGATTGCAAGTATCTCTTCCAAGTTGCTGGTCCTACTACAAGCCCAAGAATCGGTCAGGTCCCAACGCCCTCTGCACGTATTGCCACGATAGAATCATAATTCAGAGAGCACTGAATTGATTGAACTGGGTATCTACTTACTGTACCTCCTACGTGCAGACCACGCATCCCGCGATGGAGACATTGTCCACACAAGCCCCACCCTCTGCCACCGCGGGGACAGCAACAACAACAACAACAACGCTGCACATCAGCGACAGAGCAGCGCTGACCACGGCCTGGCGCAGTCCTCACCCGATCCTCACACATCTCAACGCAGACACGACCTGGCTGTTGCACCTCCCGTATCCCGAGGGCGCAGCCCGACCACCAGGTCGTAGCCGGTTCAACGTGCTGTTTGACCCGTGGCTACGAGGTCCGCAATCAGACGGTGGCCGATGGTTCTCGATCCAGTGGCACGTGGTAGCGCCGAGTGTGCAGACCATCGACGAGCTCAACGGGCTGGTGGGCGAGCTGGAGAATGACGTCGCGCTCGGGGCCGCGCCGGCAAAGGGGGGCTCGTATGTCGATGTCGTGGCCATCTCGCATGAGTTCACCGACCACTGCCACGAGGCGACGCTGCGCGAGCTGCCACGTCGCACGCCCGTCTTCGCACCCGATAAGGCTGCTAAGCTCGTCCGGTCATGGAAGCACTTCGACGCCGTGGTCGAGATGCCCCCTTTCGTAGCCGCCGAGACGAAAGATTGGCGTGCCGCTCTGAGCCGGGCACCGCTGCCGCCCTGGGTCGGTGTAGGGCGCGTCGTCACGCCCGGGAATACCCTGTATTACCACTCTGCCCTCATTGTGGCCTGGGCGGGCTCCAAGTCTGCAGAGGAAGCGTATAGCGTCATATACTCGCCTCACGGGATCGAGTCCATCGCTCTCGCCGGGGTGAAAGACACGGGGCTCCGAACCCTTGCCCTCTTGCACGGTCTGGATGACATCCGGATTTGGATGACGAAACAGCTGAACCTGGGCGCCGTCAATGGTGTTGCCGCTGCACGGGAGGCGGGTGCGAAATACTGGGTCGCGACGCATGACGAGGTCAAGAAGGGAGGCGGGTTCGTCTCGCTGCTGCTTCGGCGAACGAAGTGGTCGATTACGGGTGCGGTGAGAAGAGAAGGAGAACACGGTACTGCGAAGGGAGCAGAAGACGATAAAGAAGTGGCTGGTTATAAATTTGTCGAACTGGGATCTGGTGATGGGCTGGTGTTATCGTGAAGAATGACGATACTTATTCCTTCGGGTTATAGAAGCCGTATTAACATGTGCACGATGGTATTGTGGATGGACAACATTGTGATACAGGGCGCAAGTAATAACCATGTAAATTCGATATATGATAGAGACCTTTTAACAGCTTACCATCCGCTCCTTCACTTTCTCGCTCATTCGAACTAACACGTGCATAGACAGCCGCCCTTATCCCGCAAGATTTCGTGTTGCTCATTGATTAGCCGTTATAAGCTCGACACCGCTACGCCTCTTCCATGCTGCAACGTCAAGCGTTATAGGTACGAAAACCTAGTCTCCCACTTGGATCACGCGGGCAAGGCGTCATACATCCTCGAACACTACATGGTCTGAATCTAATATATCCAACAGACAACAGTCAGCCTACAATAGACTAAAACAACCAAGATCACGACCTCGAGTCAGCATCTTATCCATGTGAATATTGACTGCGGATCTCCCAAGTGGAAGGCCAATTTAAATTCGAGGAAGAGAATGTCGTCGTAGGACTCATGCGACCCGTCTATAATAATGTCTCGACTCTTATTCTCGTATTAAATATAAGCGAGTCCACCGAGCATCACGCTCTCTATGATATCCAGTCAGAATTATACACGGCCAGATATAACGAAGGCCGTGTGTGTAGACCAGCGCCCCAGAAGATTGATACCATCAAGGACATCCTGACGGGCCACGCCCAACATGAGAATTGTAGCCAGACCAAGAGGCCAGGTTATGATCATCCTATATAAGTCCTAAGTAGGACGGCAGGGAGAGGAGGGCAGAACTGGCCGGCTTTACATCGCGAGTTGGTGGGTGTAATTTCATGCGATGAGTATGAAGTCTGCAGTAAGCACAGGATGATTAAGGTCATATGCGAGTAGGTAGATACCTATCACTCTGACCAAAATTGTCGCAGTGGTTAAGATTGCGGCTTTGCGGCTTTCCGTACAAAAAAGTTCCAGGCCAAGAATTTGATTCTTGGGTATGCTCATATTATTATACTATTCCTTTCTACTTTCTCCCGGTCATTAGGTACGCATGAAAACCCCTCCTCACCCATAAATCGTACAATACCGGGAAGCATTACCAGTTCTCAACCATAACACCAATACCCATTCATATCATTAGCGCGTGAATAGCTACAATTTTCAACTCGTTCCAATAAATCACTGGAAGCGCCCAAATATGCCAAACGCCTCCGGCTTGAATCCCATTTCAGTCTACAACAATGCCTTCTAGCGCCTGCATGGCCTTTGTCCCTTCTTTTTCGAAGGCCGTAACAATAGTCTCGCACTCGTGCTTCAATTGCTTCTCAACTTGTTCAGCGTTGTGGTAGATCCACTCCTCAACCGTCATCTTCTTCTCTGGGCTCGTCAGGTCCGTTCCGGGTTTCACGAATCGCCCACTACACAGAGCATTCTCTCTGTCCAATTCATCCAGGATCATATCGACATCCACAGCAGTCCATGCATGGGTACTCTGAAGTCCAGAAATGATGTTGCGCTTAGAAGGCGATGACCGGCTTGGGGTGGCAGCGACAGGTGTAAAAGCGACTCGGTTGCTCTTGGCTGTATTTGAGGGCTTGGATGATGGAGGTCGATTTTCTGCATCGGAGGATTGTGGTGATTGGGGTGGTGAAACAGTAGCCTGCTTGACTACTGGAGGTGGTGAGAGGATGGGCTCTGGCGTCACTGGTCGCTGCATCTCCACTGACTCGGGAGGCGGTGGCGGCGGCAGAGATTTATCGCGCGAAGGTGGGTGATTCCTCGAGACTTTAGGCGCTATCGCTTCCTGAAGGACAGTCGACTCAGGTTCGGCAAAGTCGATACGGTCGACTTCAACTTCTGGTTCTGCGTTCGATGGAGCGGCTGGCTCGGGTTGCGACTCCGCCTGGGCTGCCACCGATTTCTTGCTGGGTCGACCACGCTTCTTAGGTGCCGAAGCTGACGATAAGCTGGTTCGGACGACTGTGGCATTGCTCAGGATGCTCGTGTCGTGGCCCTCGGCCAGCTCGTCCATGGACTCCTCAGCTGTAGGGTCTGGTTCTGGAGCAGATGCTATGGGCGCTTTTGTTTTCGACGCTTTTGTGGTCTGTTTAGATGCCTTACGAGTCCCAGCCTGGCGACCTTTTTTGGGAACTTGGAGCGTCTGTGCTGGCTCCACCTCCATCTCGGCCATCTCAGTCTCCAATGCCTTCAACTCGGCATCTACTGCGACATCGTCTATCTCGGGTGGTGCAGAGTCGAACATCGCGTGATCGGTCTCCGGTTGCTCGGCCTTGGCGGAGGCTACCCTCCCACGCGTCGCTTTTTTCTTGGGGGCCGGGGCTTCTGCTATAGTGAGCGCTGAATCGTCCACCGCATCGCTCGTGCGTTTACGGCCTCGCACAGGTTTCCGAACAATCTTCTCCGACTCCGTGTGCAGTGTTTCCTCTTCTTGAGGTTTGACATACTCGTTTTCTAGCTGTATATCAGAAGGATCTTCATGTACTTCGACGGCCTCCTCTTTCTTAGCCCTAGACTTCTTTGCTCTGGAAGTAGTAGTCTTCTTGGCCCTTGAGCGCTTGGTACCGCCTTGTGTCATAATGGACGCGGTGGTAAGGACACTATCGTCGTGATCGGCGGGATGTTCAAGCAGTGACATGGTATCTGAATTTGCGGTTGTAACGGACTGCGTGGAAAGGCGCGATGCTTTGGAGGCCCTAGCTCCCTTGCCTCGACCCTTTTTCTTAGCCGGTGCCGCAGATTTATATTGATTGATTAGGACGAAGAATGGACATTCGGGAGATCGCCGGTAATGCTCGTCCCTTTAGGGCAGGTCAATGACGCGAATGCTAAGAATTTGTGTGGTGACTGATGGACGATGGATGTACTCACATGGGGTTGTCCTTGGGCTCCCACCCGTCGAGGGCCAGCTGACAGTAAGTACAGGTCGCCATGTCGTCCGAGTCTAGGGTAGGTGTGTATTTCCAGCCGGCATCGACGAGCTGCGATGATAACAGTTAGGAGCAGTCAAAGCCAAGGGAAGTCAGGGGCAGTGTGGAGCAATGGATGACTAGAGGGAAAGCCAGAAGATGACAGATGACAGGGCGAGGGAGCGTACCTGCTTCGTCTTGCACTTCCAGCCTCTCTTCCCGTCGTGCGGCCACCTGTCGCCAAACGTGGCTTTCCGCGCCTCGATCATCTCCGGGCTGGTAGGATCGTCCAAGGCATAGTCGCCCAGATTCGTCTCGATGCCCGCCACGACAGCCCAACCGCAATGCGGCGACAGGCGCAGGTGCTCCTCGAAGGGATTGTCATTCTCCTCCCAACCATCAAATTGCTTGCAGCATAAAAAGCACACCGTATTGTCGGGGAAATGGGCCGTCGGCGCGAAGTAGAATCCGGCGCGAGCATACTACGCCAGAAGTCAGTATCCCTGCCAACCGGTCACGAACGATATCGGCGGCGTGGGCGCGTACAGTTTCCGCATCCAATTTCTTGTGTGGCCATGCCAGTGTTTTGGGAGCTTTGCCTTTTACGGTCGAGCTGCGTCGTGCCACTGGCTGCGAGGTCTGGAAGGAAGCGAGTCGGCCGTCGAGCGTGTAGTACTGCTCAGGCATCTCGCCTAACGCTGCCATCTTGGCTCGGATCGACGCGGCCAAGGCGCGTGTTTCGATGGTAATTCTCGGTCGCCGTAGGCTGTGTAGTAGATATTTTTGTTGTCTTGGTAAGTAAAGAGACCGTTGGAGCGAGAATCGAGATATTGAAATAGGACAAGAGTGGGAGGACGATGTGGTCAAAGAGCGACGAAACGTAGAATTAATGGTGTTAGCAAGTGCTGGTTGGAGCTGAGCAACTCCGGACTTTGATTGGTCGTTCTGACGCGTGTTGTTTACTTTGCAGCAACGTGGGGGGTCTGCGGGAACAGTGCTAGGTGTGGGTCGCCCCACGTTGGCCCATTTTTGAATCTTTGTGTCAGTTGTTTGGCATCGAACGGAGTCTCTAGATGGTTGGAAGGTAAGGAGGCAATGTGCCGCTACAGGCCAGCCGAGGCGGTGGAAGAATTAAATGTCAGACTTACCATTTAATTCTTCCCCCGCCTCGCCAGCCTCAAGCAGATAAAACCAATGCAATCGAAGTAGATCAAGCTAAGACTGCCGGTCACGTAGTTTCCGAGATGAATCGTCGGCTAGGTTTCCTCGGTGCATCTACTGTCACAGCACAACGATTATTGTATCCAGGATGAGTATAATGAAAGAAACAGGTTATAGATTATGGCTGAGAGGTACGATACATATGGGTATCGGAGTGGAGTATACAACTGTCTGCTTCGACATCCATAGATGTTTATATTGTTGCTTTTAAAAAACGAGATAAGATCCAGCAATTATTGACCACTTATTAATTACGCCCGACTTGACCGTCTTGTATTATCGGGATACACTTGGTGCCAGTGTCACTAGCACGATTTGACTCTCTGGTGCCGCCAATCGTCGTCTCTACGACTGTGTACCTGAATATTCTCGGTGCTGTGGTGTAGGTATTATAGTTATAAATTTCCTGATTTTATCACCCAGATAACGTGCGACTTATATGCTACTGTGGGAAGGTACGAAGGACAGTGCCTCTAGAATACCCCTCACAGTGGGTTCCATGTCAATTACTCTATCATTTCAACAACAACATCATTATCCACCTACCTATAGGGGGGGGCCCGGTTTTAGACCAGGGTGGCTCCAGTATGTTGCACCTATTTTAGGGGGTGAACATAGCACGGATATAACATGTCAGTTCTAACCTTTTTGGCCTTATATAGTGTGCAATAAACATGGCTTAAACGAAATATCACAGAGTTAGGTTAACAGTGGCTTAATGTTATTATTTATAGTTAATTTAATATAATAGTTTTTATAAGCTATAAATTTTTTATAGTATATATATTAAATAAGCAATAAATATTTTATAAATTAAATATTTATATAAATAATTTAATTTAAAATAATATTATTAATAATAAAAAATAAAATTAAATATAATAATTAAAATTTTTTAAAATTAATAGTTATAAATAGTTTTATTATATATTTTATATTTATAAAATTAATTTATAATATAGTTTATAATAGTTTAATTTTTTTAATATTATTTTAGTTTTTAACATTACGTTAAATATAATATTATTATAATTTAAACTTTATAATAAATTTTGTTTAAATAATGTTATAATTATTACTGCAATAAATAAAATTACAATTTAATTAATATTTTATAAACTATAGTATTTAAATTATTAGTTTATAATTTATAATTTATAATAAAATGTTTTATATTTTAATAATTAAAATTATTTTGCTTTTATTGTTTAATAATTAATTATTTTATTAAATATAATTTTTTATTATACGCTAAAAATCTTTGTTATTAATTTTTTTAATTTATTATATATATTTTTGTTTAATTTATTATAATTAATATTTATAAAAAGTAATAAATATAAATACTTTTAGTTAACAATAAATATTGGTTTAAAATTAGCAATAAATAATATTAATCGGCAAAAATATATTATAAATGGGAAATATTTTAGGTTAAATATAATAAATTATATTACTTTAGTAATAAGTTTTATATAAAATTAAAGCTTAAAAAAATAAAAATTAAATACAAACTAGGTGTGTAAAATATATTTATATAAAAAAAGTGAAAATAAAATTTATTAGTTTAATAACCTATATATAACAACTATTTTTTTTATAGCAAGGTATTTATAGCCTGTAATATATATAAAGTGTAATTTAGTTAGTGTTATGTTGTGGGGTCGCATAGGGTTATAATTATATTGTTGTTTTATTATGTTGTGGTATTTAAATATTTGTAAATTTGTGTTTACGTGTTGCCCCGCACTAGTTTCCCTGCTTTTTTGTAAGTGCTTTGCAGTTTATTTATTTGCTTTAAAATTTTAGCTTTTTTTTTTTTTTTTTTTTTTTTAGCTGCCGCTATTATTTTTTGTTTAGTTTTTAGCTATTATTACGTTTTAGCACCATTTATTTTATTAATTATTATTATATTTTTACTTTTGTTTTTTAATTAATTTATATATAATTTACTATATTATTAAAATGCAAAGTTGTTGCTGCTAAAAAACCTATTAAAGCTTGCAAATTTGCACGTGTTGCATATATTGCTGCTTTTTTTGCGAAAAATAAAGTAAATAAAAAAGTTAAGCAAAAAGCCGCTGCTAACAACGCCAAGAACTAAAAACTATTGTTACTTAATATTTTTAACGATTTAAAGCGCATTTTTAATAATATTAAACTTTGTAATAAAAAACAAAATCTTGTAAAAAATAATAATAAAAAAGCCGCAATTTTAATAAAAAACGCTTGCTTTAAAAAGTAAAGCAAAAAAAAGCAAAACTGCGTTTACAGCTAGCGTAAAACTTTTAACAAACTTAAAAATTTTATAGCTTGCTAACATTATTTTTAAAAAGCATTTAATAGTTTTTAGCCTAAAAAAAGCAATTTTTTTTTATGCGTTGCTTAATTAAAAATATAGGTTTTTTTTTTTGCATTAACTGCAAAAGCGGTTACAAAACGTGTTAACTTGTAAATGTTTTTATACTTGTTATTATAATGTTTTATATATGCCTCGGTTATTTTTTGCCACTGCATTATTAATTTGTTTTTTAGTTTAGTTAATTTGTACAGTTGATTTTATACTGCTGGTATTTTTTTTAGCGTAAAATTGTTTTTAACAAATAAATAAAATTTTAGCTTGTAGCTATATAAAATTTCGAAAAATGTTTTTTTAGTAATAATATTAATAAATAAATTAATAGCGAAATAAACTTAAAGTAATAATTAAAGCTAATTAATTTGTTTAATGTTAATAAAACATTTTAAATATGTTTTAAAAGTTTGGTTGATTTGTTTTGTTTAGCTATTAATTCGGAAATAAAACGTTATTAAATGTTTTTTTTTAATTTTAAAGTAATAGCATAAATTTAACTAAAACTAGCTGGTAAATATTAAACTACAATTTAAAATTATATTTAAAAAGCTGCTATAAATATATTTAATTTTTTTGTAAAATAAAGTTGCTAATTTTATTAAAGTTATTATATTGCTAATAAAAAAAATAACAAAGTTTTATAAATTTGTTAATTATAATTAATATAGCGTTAATTATTTTATTTTTGTAAAAAGTTTTTAAAAAATTAATAATAAAATTTATAAAAGGTTTTTATATAAAAGCAAATAAAATTGGTAAGGTATTAAGTTTACTATATTTTTAATGGTGTTTTGCTTTTAATTTTAAACAAATTGTATAGCTATTAATATAGTTTTAAATGTTAAATTTTATGTTTTTTTAATAAAACTTTTAACGCAATAATTTAAGTGTGCAGTTTTAACCGAAATGTTTTGCTATAAAATTATCGTAATATAGTTCGATAAATTAAAAATAAACAGATTTTTTTAAAAGTATATATATTTTATTTTTATAATAAACTAAAAATATTTTTACCGTTTATTAAAAATTAATAGATTTTTTATAGGTAATTTGCTTGCAAATTATTTTATATTTAGGATTTTTTTCTTAAATATTACGGATTATTTTTTAAAAATTTTTAAAAATTTTTAAATTAAAAAACTTTTTATTACTAATAAATATTTGCGCTTGTTTGCGTATAATTATTTAAACGAAAAATAATTAAATTTTAAATAAATATGCAGCATAAATTTTTTTAATAAATATTTTAAAATAATCGTTTTAAATTTTAACTTTTAATATAGCTAGTTTTTTTTCCAAAATAAAAAGCAGCTTTAAATTATATGCTTTTTTAATTATATAATTAAAACGTTTTAAAAATAAATCGGCTTTGTTTTTTTTTTTTTTTTTTAATATTTAATAATAAAATTAAATAAAACAAAATATATATACTAGCGTGCTTAACGTTTATTTAGTTTAAGCATTTTTATAAACGCTTGCAAATTAGCATAATTTATTAGCATTTTTACTAGCAATTTGCTTTTTTAGAAATAATGCCGCCAATATTTAAAACATTTAATAATAGCTAATATTTTTTAATTTAAAATATTATAATGCGATTTAGCATCGAAATATTTTTAAAAATAAAACGTAACAAGTTTTTATTTGCTTTGTTTATTTTTTTAAAAAAAGTTACCTATTAACGCTATTTTAAAAAAATTAATTTTTATTAATATTTGTTTTTTAAGATTAAAATATATAAAAAAAATAACTTTTTTAAATATATTTTTAAATTTATTAAAAGCTTTTTTTAAAAAAGCATTAAAAAAAATTTAACTTTTTTTTGTTACAAAAGCGTTTTTTTTAAATATTAAAACAATAAAAACGCTATTTATAAATACCCGTTTATAAAGCGGCAATAAAAATTGCAAAACTTTAAAAATTATTGCAGCTTATAACAAAAATTAAAAAATAGCTACTTTAAAATCGTTTAAATACGTTTAAAATTTATTTTAATGCTGCTGCTAAAAATAATATATTTAAAAAATCTAATTTTTTTTTAATAAAACTAGTATTTTAAAAATTTAACGTATAGCTTAGCTTTTTATAGTTTTTTAATAACATTTTGCATATATTTTATATGCAATTTTTTATTAAATAAAAAAATAAAAATGTTATTAAAATAAGCAATATAAATAACATTTATAATATCGTTAAATGTTTTTTATATATAATTTTAAAACGTTGCAAAAAAATTCGACAAATTTATAAATAAAACTATAAACTTATAATATTTATATCAAATGCAAAATGCTATTTTTTATTTGTTACTTTTTTATATTTATATTTAATAGTAAACATTTTTAAAGTTAATTTTCGTAAATATTTTCGCATAAAAAATTTTGCTTAATAGCTTTAAAATAAATAAAAAAATATAACAATTTTTTATGGTAACTTTATTAAATTTTTTAAAGTTTACGCACAAATATAAACTTTTGTTTTTTTTTAAAATAAAAAAAATAAGTGCTTTAGCGAAACTAGTAAATTTTTTAATTTTTCGACTTTTTTTTATTTTAGCAAGCTAATTGCGTAGCTTTGTTAATTTATTTTAAGCTAATAAATAAATAAAATAATAAAAAAAAGTGGTGCTTAGCATTAAGTTTATTGCGCAATTTTTTCGTTTAAAATATAAAAATATGCTAGTTTTATTAATATTAAAAAAATCGTATAAATTATAAAACTTTTTTAAAATGCTTTTAAATTTTAAATAATTTAATAATAATTAATTTTTTTTAATTTAAACTAGCTTAAAAAATTATATAATAGCTTAACAATTAACTTTATTTTTGCAAGCTTTAGCAAATTGATATGCCATAAATAATTTAAATTATTTGCGCCGTAATTTGAAAAACCATTAATTTTTTGCCAAATCAAAAATAAGTTTTTTATTTTTTAGTGTAGTTTAAAATAATAAAAAAAAACTTTTTTTTAATTTATTATTTTTGTTAATTATAACGCAAGCTTTTTAAAACTTTTAAATAATATTGCAGCTGTTAATTAATTTGCATATAATTTAATAAGCGTTATAACTAAAAAAAGTGCTGTTTACAATATATTAAAATTAATAAATACGAAAAAATGCTTTTTTTAACTTGTAATATAAAGCAAAAATATAAAAAATATAGTTATATTCCGCGCAAAAATCCAAATTAGCGTATATTTATAATAAGCTTTTATTTAAGCTTGTTAATAAAATAGTGCAAAAAATATAAAAACGTTATAATATAAATATAAAAAGCTAATAATTAAGCTTAAAACTAATAGTTAAAATTAAGCTTATTAATTGTTTTTTTAGTTTATATTTTAATATTAAAATTTATTATTTAAATATTATTTTTTGTTTTAAAGTTTAAATTAATTTTTGTTTTAATTTATTTAAATTTTTTATATTTTTTATTTGCAGTTTTTTTAGTTTAGTTTTTTAAAGCAGTTAAAACTTATATGTTTTTTTTGTTTACAATAAAAATAAAAAATATTTTAATTAATGTTGCTTTGCAGTCGGAAATTATTATTGTTTTAAAATTAGTTTATAAAAAAATCCGACCGATTTTTGTTATTAAAATTTTTTAAAATATTTTGATTTTTTTAATTTAAATTTTAAGGTTAATTTAAAAATTAACAATTATTTTTTTTTTCGAAAAAAAAAACGTTAATTATTGCTTTAATAATTATTGCGATTATTAAAGTTGCTTTAATTATTATTACTTTAGTTTTAATTTTAATTTAAAAAATTATTGTTGTTATTTTATAGTTAATTTAATTAAAAGTTATTTTGCTAACTTTTAAAGTTTAAATAATTTATTAGTTTTTAATGCCGTTAAGCAGCGTTTACTATATCGGCTTTAGTTTTTAGCAAGAGGTTATAAAAATTTATAATTTTTTTTTAAAAAGCTTTGTTTAGTTTGGCGTAAAAAAGCATAGCTTTTTCGCGGGTAAATCATAAGCGTTTTTAATTTTTTACTGTAGCTAGGTATTAATTAAACATTTGTAAAAATTGCTTTTATTATTGTTAGGCATTTTTTAATTAGCTGCTTACGCTAGCATTAAAAAAAAAAAACTAGCGTATTAATGTTTTAGTTTATTTAAAGTAATAATATTAATCGGATAAATATTATTTACGTTTTGTACGGTTTTCGCGTTTAAGCAAAATTTAATATTAATTTTTGCAAATTTGGTTTATTTTGCTAACTGCATATAAAATTCTAGTGGTGCTAAATCGAAATTTGCGATTAAAGCATAAAAACATAAATTTAAGTTTAATTTTTTATTTTATTTATTAATTAAACATAAAGTTTATGCTTAGTAAAAGGTATTTTTATTTAAGCAACTTGTTTAAATTAATTTTATTATAATATTGTTAATAGCTTAAACTTAAATTATTGCTAATAATACTATAATTTAAATCGGAAAAAAATAAAAAAGTAATTAAAAAGGTATAATTGTTATTATAATTAAAATTTTCGGTAAAAGCTAAATATTAATACTAACGGCTTCGGTTATTAAATTTTAAACTTAAAGTTAAATTGTTAAAATTATTTGGGTTTTTTTTTAGGTTTTTTGTAGTGTTTTCGTTTTTATTTTGTTATAAGCTTGCTGATATTTTTAGGTTAATATTTCTTAAAAATATTAATAATAATTGCTTTAATATAATTAGCAAATGTTTGTTAAAGTTAATATATTTTGTTAGCTTAATAAACGTTTTGCTACTATAGCAATTATAAACTAGCAGCTTTATTTTTTAAAATACTAAAAGCCGGCATAATTAAGTTTTTTTAGTAACTTTAAAAAATATCGTAAAAACTTCGAAAGTTACTTAAAAGCGTATTTACTAACGCAATAAAGCTTTAAAATCGAGTATTATATCGAAATGCTATATTGCCGTATTATAAGTGACCGGGTAATAAAAGCTTTAAAATTGTCACAAATAAAAAATATTCTGGGTTAAGTACAATAAATTGTATTACTCTGGTAATAGGTTTTATACAAAACTAAAGCTTAAAAAAATAAAAATTAGGTACGAACTAGGTGTGTAAAATATATCCATGTAAAGGGAATGGGAATAAAATCCGTTAGTCTAATAGCCTATATATAACAAAACGGTAAAAAATAAAATAAATCGTGAATAAACTTTAGGCTATAAAAATACCTGTGTAAACATAAGCTGCAAAATATACAAAAAGTTAAAAAAAGTTAAAAAATATACTATTTTAAACAGCGCTTGCAAGCTATATTAAATCGACGTTATTAAACTATACAATAATATTTATGCATTAGCATAAGTAAAATCTCGTAATTTTTATATTTTTAATTATTGCTTTACTTTATTTTACCTTTAATATTATATAAGCTAAAATGTAACAATAAAAGTAAAAATATCTAGTAATTTATAATTAGCAATTAGTATTAACTTTAATAAAAAAAATATTATACTAACTAAAAATAAACGTTAGCAAAGCATATTATTTATTTTATAATATATTAGCTATTAATAATTAAACAATAAAATTAATTTAAAAATATTAAAACGCAAAGCTTTAATTAATTAAATCCAGGTAAATTATGCTAGTTGCTAAGGTTTAATAAAACTTAACAAAAAAATAAAAGAAAATAAACTAACCTTAAAAATAGCTGGTTTTTTTAAATGTATACTTATTAATTAGCTTTAAAATAGCAAGTAAATATACGGAAAAATAAATCACCTGCTGGGTTAAATAAACAAAATAAATAATATGCTTAGTATAACACCGTTTTATAATATAGTTAGCTAAATATCGTAAAATATTAAAACAAAAATTAATAAACGGTTTATACCTTTTAAAAATTAATAACTGCGATAAAAAAAATTAATCTAGCTAAGTAAATGTTAGCAAGCTTTTAAGCTAAAAAAACAATAAAATATTTTTAAATAATAAACTAAAAAGCATATAACATTTGTATTAAAAAAAAATTAATATTAAATATATTAAAATATATAAAACTTGTTAATATAAATGTTTTAAGCAAAATATAATTTATTGCCGACAAACAAATAAATAATAATAAAAAATAAGCAGCAAACTTTTAAAACAAGCAATAATTTAATTTAAAAAAAAAAGTTAATTTAAAAAAAGGTTAAAAAAAGTCGATAAAAAAATAAAAAATTTATATGCTATTATTCCCAGCGAGCAATAAAAAGTTAACTCACAATAAATATTTTACAAAAAGCAATTAATGCTAAAAAAAACATATTTTTGGTATACAGCTATAAAAACATAATATAATAAACAAAATAATTGGACCGCAAAAGCGTCCGAGTAACCAATACACATCGGCAATACCTTTAGCTAATGGGAAAAATATACCTAAAAGTTAAAATAAAACTACTTATTGCTAGGCTAAATAACAATAAAAATAATGGTTTAAATACCTAAAATAATAATAAATATTATCGGAAAAACATTATTAATAAATTTTTTTAGCCGGAATAAAAAAAGTAAAAAATAGCACGATTAAAAAATAAACAACAAAAAAATCGTGCGTAATTAAAGTAAAAAATAAACAATTAAACTAAAAAACCGGATAGAAAAAATTAAATTAAAAAAACTGGATATATATTTAATGCCGATATAAAAGCGTAGCCTAGTGCTAGCAGCCGCTAAAACGTTTTTGCTGCTTTATTATTAACCTATTAAAACTATAGCGTAATAATGTAAGCTGCTATTATAACTTATTATAATAAGCTAATTCGCTAAAAAAACCGCGATAAGCAGCAATTTAAAAAAAAAATTTAGTGGTAAAACTTTTTAAATATTATTTAAATAATTAGCTGCTTGTTAAATAATAGTAAAACTTTTTAAATATTAAAACATAATTTATATAATATTTTTAAAAGTAATAAGTATATTTTTTAAGTTTTAATTTGTTTATATAAATTTAATAATTTTGCTGCTTTATAAAATAAAACAGTTTTACCACTAATCGGTTTTTATAATTAAAATATTTACACTATTAAAAATAAATAATTTAAAAATATAAATAATTTTTATTTAAATTATTGCTATATTATATTTACAATTATTATAACTTAAAATTACAAGTAAAATATAATTATTGCTGCTATACTATAATACTCGCTAGCGAAAAAATGTTTAAAATATATATTTTTTTTTTAAAAAAAAAAAACTTTAAATTTTAAAAAATATATATATTATAAAGCAAAAATATAAATAATTTGTTTTGTTGCTAAATTATTTAATACTTAGCGGAAAATATTTTAAGCAAGCTTATAATAAGCTATTTATCGCTTATATAAAAAACAAAGCAATTAAATAATAAATTTTAAAATATATCGTTAATAGCTTGTAAAAATGTAATAATAAAAAGTATACACTCGTGTGTATAATATTTATGTGTAAAAATGCCGTCGATTTTAGCTAGCTTTATATCATAACTCGTGCGAATAAAATCGTTAATGCAAATATATATACATTAGTAATTACTATAATATAAAACATTAAATCTTTTTATTAGCATAAATTAAAAATATATATTTTATTTTAAATAATAAACGCTTAATTTAGCGCAATTTGCTCCGACTAAAATTAACATTATCGCAAAAAAAATAATTTTTTTTATATGCTGCTATTAAATATATCGCAAACTTATACTGTAAGCTTAGCTTTTACGGTTAATTAACTTTTAACAATAAATTTTTTTGCGCAATAACAGCTTTTCATTTCAAAATTAATGCTATAAGCGGCTTAAAATAGCGTTTATTTTTAAATATTTGCAGCTTTTTATTATAATTATTATTATTTTCGCTTGTTATTTTAATGTGCTGTTAAAATGCCGGGCAATTTTTATTAACCGCTTTAAAATAATTGTAAATTTTAGATATATAGCTTTATAAGCGCCCGCAAAGCTAAAATTAATGCTTTTTTTATATTAACCCGCTATATTAATATTTTTAACACTAGCCGATTGTTTATATTTAAGACTTTTTGTTTATATTTTTTATCAAAACATTAAATATTAACAAAAAAAATAAATTAAAAAAATATATTTATGCTGGTTTTTTTTTAGTAATATATTTACTATTTAATAAAACTTAAACTAATATGCAATATTTCAAAAATATAATTTTTAATATATATTTAGCAAATTCTTTAAGCGTATATACGCAAATAATTTAGTTTTTTTAAATAGCGCTTTAATGTTAATAATAAAGTTAACGGTAAAATTTTAAGCTTTCAATATTTAAAATATATCCGTAGCATTACTTGCAACATTTATTTAATCGTTTTTATTTGTTATTAAATTTATAGCATATTAAACACCTAAAAAAAGCTTAAGCTTTAAAGCAAGCTTTATATAAATATATACAGCAACGTAAAAAAAAAACTAAAGAAATAAGCGCTTATAAATAATTATATTTATAAATAAAATGCTCGTAAGCTAAAAAAAATATTTTTTAAAAACAAAAAAATTAAAACAAGCAATGTTTTAAAATATAATAATAATAATATTATAAGCTAAAAATAATTTTTTCCAATATATAAGCCGATTTAATAAAACAATCTGTAAAATAAATTTAGGTAATAATGCGATAATTAAGCTAAACATAAAATATTTCTCGTAAATAAAACCGTTTTTTAAATCGGCAAATATAAATAGCTATTTGTTATTTTGCATTTTGCGTTGCATAGCGTTAATAAATCCTGGTTTAATATATTTTACCAAAAGCCAGTAATATAACAGCACTAGTATAACAATAAAAATTTCCGTGCATTTTTACATGCGCTATAAATTTAAATAAGCTACAAAAAATTAAATACAATAAAACTAAAAAAAAAAAAAAATTTTAAAATTTTTAAATAAATTTATCGTAATACTTTTTAATAATAATTTTGTCGATAAAAATATGTTATACAGTTTTAATAAAATTTGTAAACTTTAAATAAGCTGTATTAATAGGTTAACTATAAAGAAAATCGATACTAGGTGTAATGCAAAATATAGCATTTGCAACAAAAGCATTTTTTTTTAGTTTAAAATTTTTAAGCTTTAATTTGCGTGCTTTAACTTTTATATATTTAACTTTTTAACAAATAAATATTATTTTATTATAATATCGGCTAAATTTAATAATATTATATTTTAAATCGTATTGCTATATTTTAAGTATTATATAAAAACAATAAAGCTTTAAAGCTTTATAGTTTTTGCACTTTAACAAGTTTTATATTTAAAGCATATCGGAAATAAAACAAATCATAAAAAAATAAACATAAATTTAAGCACTATTAATATTTATATCTCGATTTAACGCAAAATGCCTAAAATTAAATAGTTTTTTTAAAAGCTTATCGGTTAATATTTTAAATAATTTTATAGTTATTAGCGTAACATTTAAGCGTTAATTCGCAATATAATCCGGGTAAAACGTAAATATAAGGTAAATACCAGTTAACGATTTATATATATTTTGGTATACGCTAAAATTGTGGATAAATAGTTTTTACAGCAGCAATATCGATAGCTTTAATATAAAATCGCAAATTTATTTTAATTTCGATTTTAATTTTAATTTAAGTTTTATACGGTAAAAATTGGTTAAGCAAGCTAGTATAAATGCATAATTATTTTTAGTTTGCAATTTAAGCTTGTTTTATATTTATTTAATAATATATTTTTTGCGAACAAAACTAAATTTTTTTTTTTAAAGTTAAACTTATAATCCATAAAAATATTATCGAGGTGCTTAATAATATAGTTAAATAAAATAATAAGCTTTTTACCTTGTATTATTACCAGTTTTTTTACACCAAAATATTGCGATATAAATAAACGTTTATTGGCAACTTTGTGAAATATTATTTTTGCCTCAGCTAGTAAATTTACAAAATTATATACCGAAGCAATTAAAATAATTTAACGATTATTTAAAAATATTTTAATTTTATTAAGGCCGCAATATAAAACCCGCTTAAAATAAACGGCTTTATATTTATTTTTTACTGTTATGTGTTAACAGTAATAATTATTTTTATAGCACATAAAAAAAACAAAATTTAATAAAAAAAAAATTTTTTTTTATTTGTTTTGTATAAAGTTTTTAAAAGTAATTTAAATTAATTTTTTTTAAGCTTTTATTTGCTAAAACTTTAAAATATAGCGAGTAAATTAACCTAAACCTTGGTATATATACTAACGGTATAATAGTAAATTTAGCAGCTTAGTAACAAAATATTTTATATTAAGCTAAACTAAGTTTTTAATTAGCAAAGCTTAATTAAAAAATTTAATAACGTTTAATTTTATAGTTTTTTATTTTATTGCGCATTTTAAAAGCTGTTTAAAAAACTTATTTATTAAAGTGGATTTTTATTTAGGTAAAGCAAGCAACTTTTTATAAAAAAATGTTTAAATAGTTTTATATAAAGCATTTTATGCTTGGCGAAACAATTAAAACTTGGAAAAAAATAGCTTAAATTTAAACTTTGTTGCGTTTATTATAAATGCTGCCGGTTTATTTTTTTTTAAGTTATTGTTTGTAAAAGCTGCTAACTTTGCTTTTTTACTATTTTTGCTACTAAAAAACAAATTATTAAAACTAGTATATATATTATTAAAAATGGTTTTAAATATTTAAGCTTTTAAATAATTAAAAGCTGTTTTATTTTTATTAAATATAGTTAATTTATTTGTTGTTTTATTGTTGGTAAAATTTTTATTGTTAATATTATTATTACCAAATAGCTAATTTAAAATAGCATATATTATATTAAAAGTGTTTTTTTTAATTAATAATTAGTGCTAATAGCAACAAGCTTTCGATATTAATATTAGTTAAAAGTTTAGCAAAAAAAAAGTTTAATGTTATTATGTTTATTTATTTTTTTATATTTAAAGCGTTTGGTTGCATATTAAATAAGCCCGCAGCAAATAACTTAGTTTTAATTTATAGCTGTAGCTTAAACTAAATAAAATTAAATATGGTATAAAGTTTATATTTATAGCTATAATAATAAAAAGCTATTTTTAAAAAATAAACATTCCGTGTTATAATAAAGCAAGCTACAATAAAAAGGTAAAATAAATAAAGTTTAATAATAAGTTTACTTAATATTTAAAATTTAAGGTATAAAATATTAAACTTTTTTATATTATGGCAAAAATATATTTTATAGCACTTATAGTAATTATTATTTGTAACATAAAAATTGTAATTAATAGTGTTAAAAAAAATAGTTGCAACTGCTTTATTATAACAGGCTAATAAAAGTGTTACACTATTTTATGCACAGGTTATTTTTTTTTTACCTTTTTTTTTTGCATTTTTTTATTTTTTTATTGCTTTTATTTTTAATTGTTTAATTAGTAATGCAAGCAAATCTTTAGAAATATTTTAATTAAGTTAAAAAAAATATAATCTTATAATATTATAGCTAATATTAGCAATATTTAAAATTACCGGGATTTGCGCAAAAAACGCAAATATAACAGCAAACTTGCAAAATTTTAAAACTACACATTAATAAAATTTTTGCAAAGGCAACAAATATGCTAAAACAGGTAAAAAAGCAAAATTTTCTGCTGATATTACACCTCGAGCAAAAAAGCTTTTTTTTAAAACTATTTAATAAAAACTTTCTAGATAATTTTAACGCTTTTTTAGCTTAAAGTATTATAAATAGTTTGCGGTAAAACAATATAAAAGTTGTATTAAATTTTATTAATAGCCCGATATAGCTATAACTGCGTAAATAAATAATGCTACCTAAAAAAAACGCTACGTTATTAAAACAAATAAATAATAAACGGTCGACTTAAAGCCGCTATATAAATAACTCAAGCTTTTATTTCGCAAAGTTTTTTTGGTTATATACGACAAAACTTTTATGCAAAAATGCATAAACTTTTGCTTTGTTTAATTTAATACTGCAAAATTACAGTAAATTATTAACTTTGCTATTAAAAAGTTTCGCATAAACTATAACTTATAAAAATGCAAATATTTTAAATCGGTTAAAATAAAATTATTTTGCTATATAAAATATAGCTAATTAAATATATAAAATTGTTAATTAAAAATAAGCTTATATTAAACAGCTAGAAAAAAAAAAGCTTGTTTTTAAAAATGTTAAAAATTATGCCGACTTATAAAACTTTTTTAGCAAGCGTTTTTTTATAAACATATTCTATATAATTTATATTTAAATATATATATAAATTAATTTAAATGTATTAATTCGGCAGCACTTTATAGTTAAAGTGTGGTATATATATTAATATTAATTTTATTTTTGCTTTTTTTTTTTAACGCTAACTTGAAAATAAATATATTTACGGAGATTTATATTTATGTTAAATATTATATTAATTTTTAAAAAGCTTATAATAATAGCAACTTTATAACTAAAACTTAATAAAATTAAAACTTTATATTAACTCGATTTAACAATTTATATATAGGCGCCAATAAATTATAAAATATTTTTAAAATAAAAAAGCTGTTTTAGCTATTAAATGCAAGCAAAGCCGATCGCATTTATTTCGACAAAAAAAATAAGTTAATTTTATAGCTAAAAAATAATAAATACGCTTTGCGACTAAGCGATGTTTTTTTAAGCGCGCTTTTTTATGTCCTATTTTTGGCGCTAAAACATTTTATAGCTACGAAGCAAAAACCGGCATTACATTATAAAAAACATAAAAAAAAAAGAAAAAAAAAATTAAATTTTAATAATAATTTAGCTGTTTTAACTTTAAAAAAACTTAAAGCTACCGATTTTTTAAATAAAAAATAAAAACAAGCTAAAGTTAAAAAACATTTGCTTAAAAACAGTGCGCTAAGTAATAAAGCTACTATAAACTACCGTAAAAAAATAAAACCTGGGTTTTTTTCACTTTTTCGCTTTTTAACAATATTAAATAAATACGATAATAAAAATAACAAAATAAAAAAAGCTAATTTATTATCACAAAATAATAAATAAATTTAAAAAATTATAAGCAAAAAAAGCTATTTATTGTTTAAACTGTTTTAGCTTAAGCTTTAAATTAATAAGCTTAACGATAAAGCAAAATATAACAAGCATAAATACGAATTTAAAAATTGCGGTACCAGTAAAAATAATTTTAAAGGTTATAATAAAGATTTTATAAAAAGCGCAAATATAATAACAGCAAATAATAGTATTGTTAATAGTTAATTTTACAAATTAAAGTAATAATTTTAAAACATTAGTTTTATTTATATTTTAATTATAAAAAAAAAGGACAAATAAATATATTTTAATTTTGCAGTTTATATTATTTAGTTAATTATTTTAAATCGACGGCTATAAATTTATATTGCTTTATAATAATATATTTTTATATTTAACCGTAAAACTTAGTATATATAATTATATTGCCAAAATGCTGTTTAATAACGCAAAACTATGCTAACTATAATTGCCCGCTTTAAGCTGTGATATATTACGCTATTTAATAATTTTTATTTTTTTTTACGCTTTTATTTAATATTTTGCGGCTATTTGTATAAAGCATACAAGTTTTACTTTTAAATTTATAGTTAAAATAAATTTAACTTTAAAAAAATCTAAAAAGTTTAAAATTTAGCTAGCTTTGCTTAAACGCAGTAATAGCAAAAAAGAAAAATGCTATATTTTTTTGTCGAATAAAATATAATAATTTATTTTTTTTAGTTTTATTTATAACATTATTTAGAAATTATTTATACTATAAAACTTTAATATAATAATATATTATATTTTTACCACTACTAAAAAATATAATATTTTGCTATTTAAATATAAAAAACAAGCTAAAAATTATATTAAAGCTAAAAAATAAAATAAAAATAAACTTAAATTAATAAAAATTTTAAACATATTATTTTGGTATATTTAAAAAAATATGCAAAAATAAATATATAATTTATTTGTTTTAAAAAAAAATTGTTTTGGGAAAAATTAGCGTTATTGCTTGTTAAAAATAAAAAAATTTATGCTTTTTTTATATTTTTTTTGTATTATTTTTAACTTTGCTGCTGCAAAACTTTTATTTTTTTTTTAATATAATAATATTTAACTATAATACTTTTAACTCCGATTTTAGCGCTAGCTAGCCGCACCGCATTATATATAAATGCATTAAGTTAAATAAGCTATTATATTTATAAAACTGCATTATTTAAATCGTGCACCTTATTGCTTGCACTGCAAACAATATTTTGTTTCGCAGTTAATTTTTATTTATTATAACTTTTAATTTTTAACACGGCACTTTTTGTTTTAAAACAATATTATTAGCAAACAAAACTAATATTATTTTGTGCGCTTTTTTATATATTATTAATTTGCTTTTTTTTTGTTGCATATTATATATATATTTTTTACTCCGTTATTTATGCTTTATATATTTTTTTATTTTTAATTTTTATTATTTTTTATGCAGCCCCGGTTTATTATATTATTTAGCTTTTAAATTATTAAACGCAAGCTTTAATTAATAATATTGGTTATTTTTTGCATTTTACCGAAATTTAAATTAATAATAATAAATAAACCAAGCTTTAAATAAACTAGATTTTTTTTTTCGCTTGGTTATATTTATTATATTTAAAGTATATTTAGCAATTTTATGTTATATTATTTAGCTGCACTTTATTATTTAGTTATTTATTATTATTAGCTATATATGTTTTTTTTTGCTATTATTTTTTGTTTATTTTTATATATTACGCCCAACTTTTTTTTATTTTAAAATTTATTTTTATTAATTTTATTTAACCATATTTTTTAAGCAAACTAATTACCGCAAAGCTCCGGCTGCAGCTTTAAAAAAAACAAAAAAAAACATAAAAATTACTAAATTAACTAAGCAGCTATAACGCTTAACTATTAATGTCTAGAAAAAAATTATAAATGCTTAAAAACGTAAAAGCTAAACAAAAAAGCAATTTTTTTTTAACTGTATAACTAAGCTAACTTTAAAAACCGATAACAGCTATTTTATTTAAATTAATATAGCATTAAAAAATTTTAATGCAAAGTTAACAGCAATCAAAAAAAATATTAAAAAAAAATTTAAACAAAAATATAAAAACTATATTAATGTTATTTGATTTGCTTACGCTATTTAAATTTATAAAAGCAAAAATAATTTTTTTGCTAAAATAAGTGCAGCTTAAAACATTTTTGTTAATAATTAATTTAAAAACTTAAAAAACGTTTATTTTTATTAAAAGTTAAAACAAATTGTTATAAAACAAATTTAATTAGCAGTAATTACTGTCGGATTTTTTTTGCCAAAAAAAGTTTTTTTTTTAAAGTTTTTAATTATAGCCGAGCTAATGCTTAAAAAACAAATTTAAAAGCAAAGCTTAAAATATAATAACGAAAACGTTTGATACTGTTAAAAAGCCGCAAAAAAAAACAGCAAATACTAGCAACAATTTTAACTCTAGAAATAATGCAAACGTTAGCAAAAATACCAACAATAGTAACTTTAACTTTAATAACAATTATTTCGATTTTTTAAATTACAAAGCTTTTAATACTGCTAAAAAAAAAGTTTATATAAGCAATTACCGCGCTTAATAAATTAATTTTTTTAATTTTATAATTATATATTTTGTTTAATGCTATATAAATAGTTTTACTAATTATTATTATTATTTATTTAGCATAAACCTTAAAAAAATTAATATTTATTTTTGCAAATAATATTTATATTTAAAATAAATATAAACTATTAACTTTTTACCGTTAATATATTTAGCTTAAATAAATTTAATAAAAGTTATTTTTAATTTTATTAAATAAAAATAAAATAAAGCTTGCATATTACAATCGCAATTAATTATAAAAATACTAAATTAAATAACTTAAAAAATTATTTAAAAAACAAATATAAAAAAAGGTTAATATTATTTACCACGCATATTATTTACAATAGTTTTATACTACGTTTTAGCATATTATTAATTAAATAAAAATATTATAAAGCAAACGCAAATTTATATATAAAAGTAATATATAACGTTTTTTATTTTTTAAATTAATAAAATAATTATTATATATTTTAACAATAATTAAATTTTTTTCTAGTTTATTAAATTTTACAAGTAAACGGTAATTAACATAATTACCTAGCTATATATAATAAAGTTTTATTATAAATTATATGCAATAATTTATTAAAAATAATAAACTGCGATTATTTTTATTACAGCTTTTAGCTTTAATAATAAACTTAGTATTTATATATAAAATTTTAATAATAATTAAAACTGCTTTAATAAATAAAATAAAATTAATTAAAATGTGCGTAATAAATATTTTTAAATTTTAAGTTTAAAGCTTTATATAAAAAAAATTAGCTTTTAATATTAATAATTAAGCAAACATTAAATTAAATATAACATTGTTTTTAAAAAAAACATTATGTTTTATTTTGCTTTTAAAGCTAATAAAATTTAATATTTTTATAGCTTTTATGCTTTAGTAAACAAAATTTTATAAGTATAACAATTTAAATTTATTATTAATTTTAATTAAATATTTTATTTTTAATTAATATTGTTTAAAAATAATAATATTTAATACAAGCAGTTAATAAAACTATTAAAAAAATTTTTATAAAATTTTGCATATTTAAAAGTAAAAATTTAATATTTATTTGCACTGTGCGTAATATATATAATACTATGCAAATTTAAATTTTTAGCCTGTGCATCGAGCTTATAAAAAAAAATATAAAAATTTTAATATTAATGCAAATTAAACGATATAAATTAAAAATTAATTTAATTAAGCTGTTTATATTGTTTGCTTAAAAATAATAATTTATATAGCACAGTTGCTGCAATAATTTTAAAAATACTTTTTATTTAAATAATTTAATAAAATTAAAGTTGCATTATAAAAAATGCGCTATTATTTGTTATAATTTGTCGATTTAAAATAATTTAGCTAATTTAAAATTAAATGTTAAAAATAGCTTTATGCTAGTTAATAAGCTTACTGCTAGCTATTATAGCCAGAATAATTTTTAAAATAAAACAAAGCTATCGCAAAAATAATAATAGTTTTATTTTAATTATATGGCACAATCCAGGCGGCACTGTGGCTCTATATAAACATTACATTTACGCCCACTTATTTGCTAACACCATGCCCTAAAACCGGGTCCGCACGGGTAGGTAGCTATTAATTAGCTACCATTGCTAACTACTTAGTATTTTGCGAATTAAGTTTTGCCACTTTTAACACTGCCGCCCTTTTGAGCTGCGATTTGCACATAGCTAGTTATTAATATCTTTATTAAGCACTTTTTTACGCCAAAATGCAGCCTGCACTGTTTTTTGTCGCCGCTGGGCAGCTCACATACTGGATAAACAACAGACAAGGTTGGATAGATAATCGGATAATTGCCATTAGTTACCATATGTTGTGGTTTCCGCCCATGCAAGATAAAATCGCAACCCGGCATTGATCAGGCTTTTTCGTTGTCACCTATTCGATAGGGCACCCTTATCAACATCCTTCCTTTGCTTGTTGTTTCGAGGCTTGCTCGGGCTGGGTTTGAGCGGAGACTTCCAAGTGGAGTAGAGAGCCCTTTAAAAATCAATCCCGAGGTCCATCCAGCCCGGATTTCTTGATGATGCAATAGACGGAATAATGCTTTTAGTAGGTATGGAAGCCACAGGTAATAGCCCCATTATCCCATTATATACTTAGTATAGGTAGGTAGTCAAGCCCCGTGCCCTGCAGTGTTTTCATTGGTGCTTGGTTGCTATGGCAATCTCTTTGCCCCACCAAGCAACAACGCATGGCTTCCCAGTTGGTCAGCTCAGACCGTCTCTTTAATTCGTCCACTCAGCAGTGCATTGTTTCAATTTCCGATTTCAACACCTACCTAGTACTTTCCTTCCCACCTACCTCCTTCTTTCGTCTTTCCTTCCATTTGACCGCAACACACTCGATCTCAAGCCTAAGCATCATCTTCACCCAGACAGCACGACCCGGTCGCTTCATCGAGTCGCCTTACAAACCGCACCTTGAGCAACTTTTCATACCTCCAGAATGGTAAGTACGCTAGTTTCTCCTGCTCCTGTCCGATTCGTCCCTTGCGCAAACCAGGTAAACACAGCACCCGTCGCAACCTCGTAACACCAAATACCCCGGTTTAGCGATTTCGTGCGCTGCTTCTGGCTGGGAGCAGCGACCATGGAATCAAGAAGCTGGGAGCGAGCCCGCCAATCTGAGCCATCGGCGGTGCGCCCATTGCCCGAGATCTGGCGCCTGACAAATTACGCCTTTCGTTCGCCAAATTCGGTATCGCAGTTGGGATTTCTTCTCATCACATCGCTGTGAGCGTCAAATTGATAACGAAAATAAACCATTTCCGTCGCAAGTTACGGTCCAAAAAAAGCCCGACCAACTCACCTGCTCAATTCTCGGACTGACCAATTTCTGTTCTTCTATCCGCATTTGCTACTTTATCGCTTCTCAATACACCAATACAAGCACATTACACATCAATCTCAAGCATCATGGCCACTAATTATGAATCCCACCAGGCTTCTACGAACTACAAGGAGGCTTTTTCTTTATTTGACAAGCGCGGAAATGGCCGCGTCACTCTCGACAGCCTAGGCGACCTTCTGCGTGCCTGTGGCCAGAACCCAACCCTTGCTGAAATCAGGGATCTAGAGAGAAGTGTCGGTGGAGAATGTAAGTAGTTGCTTTTTCACATGGGTTTGCGGTGCTCTCCCAAATCACCCGTCTAGCAGAGGAGAGAAGAGAATGACTTTCCCACCTGTCTTTGCGCCTGCACTGGTGCTGATGCGATCTTCTCCCAGTCGATTTCGAGACCTTCTCCAAGATCCTCAATCGCCCAGGTGGATTCCGCGACCCTGGCGAGCCCGAAGAATACTGCCGTGGTTTCCAAGTTTTCGACAAGGACATGACCGGCTTTATTGGCGTCGGGCAACTGAAATACATCTTGACGAACCTGGGCGAAAAGATGACGGATGAGGAGGTGGACGAGCTGCTGAAAGCAGTAGATACGAGCTCAGGACAGGTCAACTACACTGGTGAGTACACCATAACATTACGCAAGACTGGCGTCAAGCGCGCAGCCGCCGAACATACTTTAACAAGCCATCAGACCTCGTCCGGACCATCCTCGCCAACTAAGCGGCTTTTTTACCCTCTGAAGATAATTTCAATGAACGGGAGTTTGGGAGGAAGGGATATGCATGACTCGGAAATGACACTGGCGTTTTATGCATTGCTTTCCAAAGCTGATTGGGGTCATACTGTAGGAACTGAGAAGGCCTCAGCTGGTCTTTACTGCACCTTGGTATGATAGATAATTTTACACTGTCGAGAATAGGAAACGTTGTCCTGCTCTAGATGCCGACGTTACGGCGTCTTGGACAGTATAGGGTGGGACTTCAATGTAACCATGCATCATCAACCCGTACACCAACAGGCTTTTTTAATATGATGATCAAACATGGAAGAGCCAGTAAGCCAGGTTTGCTGATGAACAGCCCACAAAGTCGGTACAAGAAGCAGTCAAGAGCACGAATTCTGGAAGTATTGTGATTGGTGTCGTCTGACTATCTACGCTTACGTACTCGGTGCATCAGAGAAACATCTATTATATTTGCACCTACGCAGAGCTGGCAGATCTGATTATTGTATGATTAGGTATCATCTTCAATGTTCGACAATGCGACTTTCTGCGTAGAGAGAGTGCTCTGAAAGACGTAATTCTCGTAGAGCGTCATATCACTTCATAGAGTGTACTTAGGTAGCAAGCAGGTATTGTAAAATACATACAAGGTAGGTATGCCATGTTTATCCACGTCATCAATCAGTCATGTCGCGTTAAATGACCTACAACCACTTCGAACGATGGTTACAGTTGACGATCTACTAGATGGACGGGTATCTGGCATTAGCAGATGATCCGACCTATAAATATAGCCATGATTGCTTTGCTTGAGCTGCATTAGTCTTGTGATTTCGTCGGAAAGCCCCCGCAAAACCGTTCAACTTGCCGGAACTTCCAAGGTTACCTAGATGTAGGCACAGCATCTGTTGGAAGCTGCTTGATCTGATATGCAAGCAATCCTGCCACCATCACCCCTAGAAGGCGACCCGAAGCCGACGAGCTCTTGTCTGATGAATACCCATACACTCGCCTAATCCTAAACATAACCACAAGTACCTTACCGTAGATTCATGCTGATTGTACGTACAACATGGACTTTAGTTACATACATAATATATGTACATGTAATTATATGTAGTGGTAGGTACCTACGGGTATGCACTTATATCTGGAGGCTATACATGTAAGTAGGTACGTATACCTACCTATGAAACTCTACCTACCCCACCATGCCCCGCGTTCACTCCGAGCTTGGGACCACGGTCTGCATGGTATCACCTGTAGAAGGCCTGGGTGTCTACTTGTAGTGGATCAATGACCTCTTCCAAGGTTGCTTCTTATCTCTGGGTACCTACATCCTGCCTCACTACAGCCACGTTCCCCCAATTCAATCTCATCTCCCGTCTTATTGGCCAGACTTTGTCAACTGCTGCGAATCTGGCGACATCGACTACCCCGTCAAGACTCTCCCGGCCCCCCCTTCGCCTCTTCCTACTCTCCCTTGCCATCCTCCTCTTCGCCGTTGTCCTCAATCTGGCTGCTCCACGGGCCGTCGTTCGCCTCTATACCTACCTGAACCATCTTCGTATCCGGCCCGCTCCCTCCCCCTCATCATCCTCGCCGTCCTTATCACCCTTCTGTCGACCATCTTCTGCCACTCGGTCTCTCGTTACCGCGACCATGGCCCCTGACAAGTACAAGAACCCTCCTCAAGCCCCACCCACTTTCACGGGCACCAAGGAGTCCATTGTCGACGATGCGAGAGCTCTTTGTGACACGACCCGTTCTTTGCTCGACCGAATTGCCGCCGACGTGTCCGTGGACAAGTCCAGCTTTGCCTCCGTCCTGGTGCCCATGATCGAGGACGAGAATGTAGCCCAGCTCGGCTCCCGCATCCTGGGCTTTTATCAATATGTCTCAGGTGATGCCGATCTTCGCAATGCCTCTACCGAGGCCGAGAAGCTCATGGATGATTTCTCCATCGAGTGTAATATGCGTGAAGACATCTATGCTCTTGTCGAGGCTGCTTTCCGGTCGCAGAAGTCGAATGAGCCCGGCCTAGACTCGGAGAGTCTGCGACTTCTCGAGAAGGAACGTAAGGGGTATATTAGGAATGGCCTTGGCTTACCCAAAGGTCCCCAGCGAGACCGGTTCAAGGAGATCAAGAAGCGCCTGAGCCAGCTTGGCATCCAATTTCAGAAGGCTTTGAATGAGGAGAATGGCTGCCTCTGGTTCACTAAGGAGGAACTTGACGGTGTTCCAGATGATGTGGTCGACGGTCTGGAGAAGGGCACCGGCGAGAACGAGGGAAAGGTCAGATTGAGCTTCAAGTATCCGGACTTGTTCCCCACCCTCAAGTTCGCAAAAAATCCTGAGACGCGCAAAAAAGTATTCATTGCCAACGAAAACAAGGTATTTATTAAAATCATCGTGTCTTGTTTTCGGTCAAAGGGGCTGACGATTGGCGTAGTGCAACGACAATGTCCCCCTTTTCAAAGAGGCCATCTTACTCCGCGACGAAGCGGCGCGGATGTTGGGATATGCCAATCATGCCGCATTCCGGATCGAAGACAAGATGGCAAAGCTCCCTGAGACTGTAAACTCGTTCTTGTCTGATCTCCGGACTAAACTGGCTCCTGGCGGTGTAAGAGAACAAGCACATCTGCTAGAACTGAAGAAGAAGGATGAAGAATTGAGGGGCTTGAAGCCAGATGGGAACTTTTACCTCTGGGATAATCGTTTCTACGACCGAATGATGGTCGAACAAGAGTACAGCATTGATGAGGTTCAGATATCAGAGTACTTCCCCTTGCAATCGACAGTCCAAGGGATGCTCGAGATCTTTGAAAAGCTATTTGGCCTAGTTTTCGTGAAGTTGGACCCCAGTGAGCGACAGCGGCTATCACCGACAGGTAGAGCGGAGGACATTGCCTGGCATGAGGATGTCATCCTCTTCTCTGTTTGGGATGATGCTTCTGAAGGCGATGGGTTCGTTGGATACCTTTACCTCGATCTCCACCCCCGCCAGGTTAGTTCTCTGGAGTCTTTTATTTCTCACTTTAGCATGTCTATCGAAGTTATCTTATCAGGGATTTTTACTCCTGATACCTCTGTAGACTCCCGAGGATTCTTGCATTGTTCACCTCGAATGGCAAGTGTTGACCCCACTCTTGAATAGGGCAAATACGGTCACGCCGCAAACTTCAATCTTCAGCCAGGCTACCTGCAGAAGGACGGGTCACGCCGGTTTCCGGCTACAGCATTAGTTTGTAATTTCTCGAAGCCTACTGAAAAGAAACCTTCACTTCTCAAGCATGATGAAGTTGTTACGCTGTTCCACGAACTGGGTCATGGTATCCACGACTTGGCAGGTCGATGCAGGTACAGCCGCTTCCACGGCACATCCACCGTTAGAGACTTTGTAGAGGCGCCAAGTCAGATGCTCGAGAATTGGTGTTGGACCTCTAGCCAGCTCAAGTCGCTCTCAAATCACTACGAGACGGGTGAAAAGATCCCCGATGATTTGATTGAGAAGCTCATATCCACTAAACATGTGAACGACGCCCTCTTCAACCTGAGACAGTTGCACTTCGGCATCTTCGACATGACTGTGCATTCGCCTAAGTGCCACGAAGAGTTGGAGAAGCTCGACGCCAGCAGACTTTATAACGAGCTGCGGGCAGAGATATGTGGTCTCAAGGGACCTGAAGTTCTTGGTCATGGAAGGTAAGCTTGGGCAACTAGATGAAGAGATCAACTTACCATGCTGTTTACTAACCTGGCCTAATAGCACCTGGGGACACGGCCAAGCTACTTTTGGTCATCTCATAGGAGGGTATGATGCCGGGTACTACGGCTACTTATCATCCGAAGTCTACAGCGCAGACATGTTCCACACGAGCTTCAAGAAGGATCCCATGAATGGGCAGGAGGGTCGTAGATACCGGCACACCGTACTAGAGCGGGGCGGAAGCCAGGACGAGATGGAGACTCTGAAACAGTTCCTTGGGAGGGCGCCCAGTAGCGACGCATTTTACGCCGAACTGGGTCTCACAGCGGCATAAGCAGGTAGCAGATGCTAGCTAGAAAGCAACAACACATTGGGTATAATATCTGGCGATGATATACCGTTCGTTGGCAGGATTTTACTCATACGAAGCGAGTCGTGTGGGATAGATTTGGTCTCGTCATTATCTATAGACTGGGCAGGTGGCCATATATTGAACTCGTCGTGCTTAGTGCTCGAGTACAGTACACTGACCGAATTTCATCGTCCTCTCTGAGCCTTTTACTTGCATAATAAAATGACAGCTTCATGGTCTAGATTAGCGCTCATCAGCCTCGATACTTCCGAGTTTTATAGTTCTTTACAGCTAAAAATAGGTAGTTTAAATTCGAGCCTACTCCCATATCCAGATGGTTTTTATAAAACGCGGCTGTACGTACCTCGCTAAGTGAAGATGATAAAATTACCTAACACCGAACCCCCTTGCCTAAACCCCCCACCCCCGGCGGCCTGCTCTGTTTGCGTAAAACGGTGACCCCTCCCTCTCTCCCCCTAAGAGACCTGTATTTACTTCTCGCGATTTGGGAAGAAAATTCCTTCACTTGTGATCCATTGCAGCCGTTCATCTTGCCTCCGTTACCTCTTACCGTAGCTCAGATCATCAACAGCCAGCTCTCGCAATGTGTGTCTGCTTGATTGCTTTTGACGCTTCGTTGATGGGTGGTGCTGAATAGAGGCAAGCGAAGCACGCCCCGGCCAGAACCTAGGTATGGTGGGGCAATAGTATGATAAAAAGTGAGTGTATTGCTGAGTAGTTTTCAGGAGGCACTAACCGGAACAAGCACAGTAATCCCAATACTATTTTTTGTCTTTGTCCTCGAGGAAAAAGTTGTCGACAACGAGCGTGTAGATTTTCCAAATGGTCTGTAATATGACGAGGTCTGCAACCAGCACAGATAAGAAGAGTGTTCCCGGTGACTTCAGACGGGGGACTTGACAGAGATAATCCGTAACTAGCATGGAATCATCCACGCTAAGGTTCTGTGTATTATATTGGGACTGAGAGGGGTCGAAGCTCTGTTGGAACGTCCTTTCGTCCATGCCCCAGCGAAAATTCTTTCCCAGCGTTTCGTTCACCGCGGTCAGATTCATACTGAGACTGGCTAGTAAGTCGGGATGTGCGAGCATATTGGGCATGGTGTCATTATTCCGACCAAGGTCAGCCAGTACCGTAAAAAACATGGCTTTCCCGAGAGCTCCTACCGAACGCCAGATTGCGGGTAGCGGTCGGTCGAAGTCAGTTGGAGGACTATCAGCCAGTTCAGATAATTGTTTCGTCCCACAGTAACGGTTATTCCTCGACTCTACCCCAGTCGAATTCAACGGAACAAAGAAGCAACTACTGACGGAGATAAAGTCGGGACTCTTTACCTGGTCAACCATTGAGCCATTTAGCGTCTGATTCTGTGCAAGGCGTACGACGCCCTTAGAAAAGGGCTCCTCCCTGTGAACATTTACACCATGAAAGGTCTGCATGAGACTTCTCCAGTAGATCTGAATGAGGGAGTATCCCCAACGGGTGCTAGGTGAAAGGTTCGCAGGGAATGAGGCCGACTTTTCTGTCGTCGGCACGATATCGTACGTAGTTTCAAGCTCAATATGGATGTCTTCGCCGTTATTGAAGCTGCAATTCGTCGTTGCACTAATTGTTCCGCCCATCGGTATCAGCGAGATCTGTCCCGCGTCTCGGTCTAGCGTTTGAAATTCGATCCGGATTACTGACACATTACAATTTTGCAATACGTTGTTTTTGTATAGAACAGATCCGAAGAGCAGGCTGGTATCATTAACATGCGATATCCTCTGGATTGTCCACGGGAACGCCTCTTTATTCGTGTAAAAGGTGCTCTGCATTTGCATGCTCGTTGCATCGCAGCTGGGAATCGCTCCAATTAGAAAACGGGGCCAGTTTGAAAGCCATGTGTGGCGCCCCGCCTCGGTGGCATTGGGGTCTTGGGACGAAGCTGGCACAAGTTCATAGCCTGCCGCAGCTACGTTGAAGACCGAGACAAGCGCAGTGGCAACAATTCCGCCAATTACGAGAACAGGAGTAAACCAGTTGAAGGGATATGGACGTGTAAGGCTGTATTCGAAGAATGACTGATGGACAATGGCCATGTCGACAGTAGATTGATACTGGCTAACTAATAGATGGGGTGAAGTACCACAAAATAATAATAAAGCCAGAACGGCTCTGTAGACCTTTGGGGTGAAAGTTGAATCCCCGTGGTCACGGCTTTCGGGACAAGGACAATGGTATTTATATACAGCAGTGCTATGCAGTTTCAAAGACAAAACTTGGAAACTTCGTTATACGTTATATACAGGGTCTAGCAATTGCCCCCGTGGCGCATGGCTGATAAACAGGCTGCTGAGGCTGATTTTTTCTCAAGGCTGATAGTATATATCGCTCTTCAATGTCTGTTTTAGCAGAAACAGTACGTATGAATTCTCTTCTATAGGCTGCTGCTGATGTCCTCGGTGGCGAAGTTGCCTGTTGTGTAACATATTTCGATACGTCACCGTGGCAGAGCACACATGCTGTCAGGCATTGCCATTGTGTGGGTTTCATTGTTGTTGACCTTGTAGAGGGGCCAAGTGCCTAGCACTGTAGCTACCTAGTATATACAGCTTATGATAGGTTCACATCACTCACTATCCTTGTGTAGTGCTTTTAAGGGAGCGGAATGATTTTCTCCAATGCGACCTACATGAGAACGGGTGATGTAATATGCGACTACAGGTGATATAATATTATGTCAGTACTGGCTGCCTCATTTCTATTCAGGGTCAGCATGATTTGCAAGTGAAAGGGAAGCCTCTGGAGAATCCCGTAGAATTGATCCCAACCCTCCTTTCTAAGCCAGCGCGAATATTCAGTTTCAAAGAGACAGAGAGAGAGAACGCCTCGAAGCAGATCTGATAAGGGCTGCTCAATGCATTTTGTCCGAAAAAAAAAAAAGAGAATGAGGTTATCCGAATAACTTTAAATGAAATAAATTCAGCTTATGGTTTAACTGATTTGTTTTCAGCGCGTTATTTAACATAACGAACCGGGCATTTTGTTTTAATCAACAAATCCTGCGTTATATCCTTTCTTTTAAAAACAGGTTCAGCCATATACCTAGTCAAAAGTTTGCTCTCCTCAATCTAGAAACACTACACACTGTGTGAAGTTCTCTAGACCCTTGAGCCTTAGCGCTAGAAGTAAAGGTGCTAAGTATAATCAATGAGAATTGTTAGCAGCCGAGAAAATAAGACACAGGGGGTTTCGCTCCAGACGCTCAAATTCATGCGATGAAGCATTGTACGTGCTCCTACCCACCGAACAGGATGTAACTCTGAGATGACGTGTCAAGTAGTAAAATCAAAAACTATGCATTCTGTGCCTCGATCATACACTATTTCAGCATCAGGCACCTCTTGCTTTGGGGTAGGTAGAGATAATTATTGTTGGACGTAAGGCTGAAAATTTTGACAGGAAACGATTTGACTATATACAAATGGTTCTTTGTATCTTGTGACATGAGATCAACGTTGTTCACGAAAATACTACTAGGCGCGGTGTTTCCGAGAAACAAAGCGACAATTAACTATGAAAGATGCAGGGTTAGCCAGCCAGCAACTAGTTAGTGGATTTTCTAATGACAATAACATCTACGCTGTGAAAACTGGGTTTAAAGATTCAAAGTAGGAGAAACACCTGAGATATTTGGATAGAGATTTGCTACGATAGATTCTAGTTAAAAACAAAAGAGAAGTCCACCCCCCCCCTCCCCCAAGAATCTTGAAATGGTTCAAATGCCTAGATACATATGACATGCTCACCTGTTAGCCGCTGCAGTGGTCGTACTGTTCCGGTCCGGCTGTGAGTCGGAGTAATCCAATATCCGTAGCTGCCTATGACGAGATTACGGCTGTTATCATCCCCTCTTAGATATTTCATGGAGTGTTAACACCTGTCAACAACGACTACTTGAGCTTTTCTTTCGAATCTACCCTTTCGTATGTTGATTATAATGACTCTTCCTGAAAAGAATGTCTCCCTGACCTGTTACTCAAATGCCGCTGCTGTTGTATTCGCGATTCAGTCTTCCAATTCCATGCGACGGTACGGAACCCAACGAGAATGGAGAAGTATAAATGCGGAGGGGTCGAAACATTGGCGCTTGATGTACATTCGAAGTTTCCAGCGAGGCTGCCGTCGATCACCTAAGCAAGGTATTGTAGGACCGTGGTCTTGATATATTAGTAACTATTGCCGATACCCACTTGTGATGCCGATATCGACACTATAGAAGCGGAGTAAGTTTGCGATGTGATTGTATTCTCGTATATGGCTTTGAGATAGGTATTCCTGCCACTTTTACTTAACGCTGTTGGTGGCATAGGCAACCGCAGCAGCAGCAGCATAATTACCAACCATCCTTCTATCGGAATCAGCGCCACGATCATTTCCCAGAGCGCGTCTAACTCATACAAAGCCGCGTTGGATATGCCATCCAGTTCTATGTAGATTGAGCTTCAGCCATTCGGAACAATTAGAAGTGGACCGAGTTAAGTAGCCACATCATGTACTGAGACACACTTAAAGGCACTAGAGACACGGACATCCCGCTGATGTATATATACTGGGCTACTTTTATTTACCTTACATACGTAAAAAAGCGGAATATAACCCTTTATAAATAATATAAAATACGAAAAACATAGATATTTTGTTGATATATATATATATATATAAAGCCCTTTTTATATACTTTATATAATAGTTAAAATAAATACAATGATTATATATTTATTATTTTAACAAGCCTCATAGGTAATTCTCGGCACTTAAAATAGCTTAAAAGCGCTTGTATCTAGAAATAGACGAGTATTTTTAGGTCGTGTTAAATTATATTAATGTTAAGGAACCGAAGTCTCGTTAACTTGCTCTGCGTTAGGCGCTCGTCTAGCTTTCTTATTGAATTGCGATGAGGCACCTGAAACGAGATGATGGCACCAGGGTCAAGTTTAAAGAGCCATTAACGGTTGTTGAGATTAGCGCGAAGCTGAAGGAAAACTCTAAATTAAGATCGCTAGCTTTGCCGGCCCTTATAGTAGCTCTCTAACGGTTACAGGAAGAATCATTAAGCAAGCACCGCGTCTGTTACAACGTGACACCAAAGATTATAGAATAGTCTCGATGCAACTTTATCAGTCTCGTCGACTCTCAAAATCTTCATTCCCGATCTTCAAAGTCCTCTTTCAAAGCTTCCCAGCTGATCTCAGCCCCTTATCGCCATCGACAAGCACACACCATCCCTCGCTTCCAGCACCGCCGTCACCAGCGATGACCTCGCCTGCATACCCTTGGGTGTCCCTACCACGGGCGAATCTGATGACCTCATCATCGAAAGTGCCGGGCTGCAGCCACACAGCGGGGATGCCGACACGCTTGGCCTCCTTCAGGACCTCGAGGGTCACTGGGGGCGGCGTGATGATAGAAAGCGACGTGTTCTTCGGGTCCGACAGTTCCGAGACGGACTTCACGGTCTCGTGCTCCCCATAGCGCGTCGTGATGGATGGCGCTGGATTGATGGGGGACACGGGCAGCTTGCGGTCTTTGTACCAGACGAAAACTGGAAATTTAGGGAGCGGTCAGTTGGCATTGGTCGTAGTCAAGGGGGTGCCCGACAATTGTTATGTGGGCTTCCGACGTTGAGTGACATGTCCTACCCTTGTGTCCGAACTTGGCCGGGTTAGAGCTCGCGCCTACGACTGCAAATTGCGGGGAAGAGAAGAATGCTTGGACGCTTGCGTCGGCTGCCATCTTCCACATCTGGTTGCTGAGATGGATGGATAGGATAGTATGGGTATGTATTACCGGTAGTGCACTGCTTGGACAACAACAGCAGGGTTGGTGTTGAGGATGTGGTGTGTTAGCATATATCTTGGTCCTCTAGCAGTACCTATGTACAGCTCTAGTACAGCTCGATCGAGGAGGGGCAGATCTCCGCTGACCGACCCACTACGGTGTTAAAAGGTGGGTACTTATTTATACATACATCGGCAGGTACGGAGTAGTGCCGCCTGAGGACGGAAGGCCCCGATCGTTAACATCCGCATGCCCAGGTTAGCCCCTTCGAAAAGATTTACACTACCTAGGCTTTATACTATAACTACATGTATAAGTACTTTTTCTATCACCATTAACTGAACGCCTCTTGCCTCTCTCCCGGTCTGTAGTGATATTTTAATTGTCAATGGTCGAGCTGTTTCTGGCATAGACGCTCACCATTCGTCTCCGCGATGGCGACATTTGCGTGAGTTTCGGTCTATACCACCACCCCTTTTTATCCCCGGCTCCCGCGCACCAATCACGGATGCGACAGGACGCGTTGCACTAACTCTTCTGCAAGTCGCCCTACCTTTTCCGCCAAGGCATATGCTGCATTCCGGCCAACGTACCCGGCGTCGCTCTTCCGCACCGTGCTGGACTTTCATCAGCTACCGCTCTCGGGGAGCGGGACAACGCTGCTGGACATAGGATGTGGTCATGGGCTCATTGCACGGGCCCTCAGTCCGCACTTCCAACGCGTAATCGCCTTAGACCCATCCGCAGGTATGGTTAAGCAGGCGCGGCAGACAACGGATAACGCCAAGATCAGTTTCCACCAGGGCCGGGCCGAGGATCTGTCGGCCATCGTGCACCCTGCCTCGGTCGACATGGCCGTTGCGGGACAGGCGGCCCACTGGTTTGATTACAGCCTGGTGTGGCGGGAACTCGCGCGCGTAGTCAAGCCCGGCGGCACAATCGCGCTCTGGGGGTACGTGGACGGCGTTCTCCAAGGGGTAGAGGCGGCTACGGCCGTGATGGAGAAGTTCATCTATGGGTTCGGCGAAGTCGCTCCCGGAGTAGAGGGCATGGGGCCGTACTGGGAACAGCCGGGCCGCAACATCCTGAGGGAGCTATTGCGTGCTGTCGAAGTGCCCGGGGACCATTGGAAAGACGTGACGAGGTTCTCCCACGCGCCTGGAGCGCAGGACGGCGAGGATGTGGCGTGGCTAAGGAAGAAGATGAAATTAGGAGAGGTTGAGGCGTACTCGCGCACATATAGCTGTTACAGCAGCTGGAAAGACGCTCACCCTGAGGCGAAGAGTAGGGCTGAGGGTGGCCAAGGAGATGTTATTGATGTCATGTGGGATGAGATGGTTGAGTCTGTACCAGAATGGAGAGCGGCAGGTGAGCAGTGGAGGGATATCGAAGTCATTAATGATTGGGGTACCTATATTATTATGGCCAAGAGGAAATAACAAGGTAAATTTATTACTCAAATCCATCGCAGCAAACCCCTACCAACATTTTCAAGTATTGTATCATACGTCGATCTTTGCAATCATTTTCTCCCAGTGTAGATGTCATTGGTGTATTGCAGAATACTCATTACCTAGTTACTGGCTGGCTAGTTCTATCCTACCGACCATATTCGTATAAATCGGATGTGGAAGTGTGTCAGCTATCTCGTGCTTGCACTCAGTTGTGGTCACGGCCAGCTGTAGTTAGAAATATCGTATTGGCTTGCGGATTCTAGCAAAAACTCGGCTTGTCTTTGGATATCTTGTAGGCTATGAAGGGCGCCGGTCAAATCTTCGGCATTATTACCTCTATCGCTTCCAAAAATAATAATGACATTGAGTACAACAACTGGATCCTCATGGCCCATCTTTGGTGATGATCGGCTTGGTGCCGTTTAAGAAACAGATTATCAGAGTTTCCCTAATTTACCTTTTTCTATAACAAGTGATTCGTACTAGCTCGACGTGATAGATTTTTATTTATAGGGGTGAGTTAAACAAAGCCACGGAAACCTTTTTATTTTATTTTATAATATTAATTCACACCCTATAATTTTGTTCTACATAGTTTAACAAAAGGTCGCCATTGTTGAGTCGGTCCATCCCATCCATTTCATGGCATTAAGTACATATTGTCCGAGGCCGTGTTTAATGTGGCTGGCAGTGTGGATTAAGACCCCCCTTGGACCGGCGCCCGTGCGAGAATAAGGGCCTCGCCAATCAGCACTTCCCAGTATACCTGCAGGAGTGCAACGTGGAGGCGCAGGCTTGCCCTCCAGCTCCTCTGTCTCCATATCCGAGACTTAGTCCCAGGGAGAAGTCCGTGCAATCGGTAGGTAACCTACATGCCTGTCTCCAATGATCAAGAAGGTGGAAAGATTTTCAATCGGCTCCGTATCATCATCTATTAAACTAGCGTCCGCGAGTAGCAATATATACTTATACATTTGCTATACCTAAGTATGGGAGAAAACCAGGAACTGGTGCGTATACTTATACGAAAAGTGACGATAGGACAATCCCAGAGAATTGGGACAGAAGTACGATTCTGTGGTACATTCAGTTTCTTCGCTTCTAGTAGACGGATTCTATCGGTAGGTGCTCGGCCCAATTCTGTTGAAATCAAAAGTACAAGCGTGTGGTGGTTATATGCAATTATTCTGGCTAGGTTAACAAGACGCACAGTAGACTCAGATCAAGACTCTGCCTCTTGAATGATTATTCGTCGACTATTAATCTAGCTCTCGTCGTTTGTCGGCTGTGCTGCTTCTATCAAAGTCTCGTATGTGTATCCACATTGATGAGTAGTGAAATCCATGCACCAAAAAAAAAAATCACCTACGATGTGGCCGGATTGCTGGTGAGTTATAGTATGGACATGCCTGTTTGGGGCCCTGGTCATTACATGGGAAGAATTAACTGCTAATCCTATCACATTCCGCCAACTACCCTTGCAATTGACGGGGAAAATGCGACTGTTAATGCGGCATCTTCCGCGACAAGCCGACTGGATGAATTGGAACGATCTAGATAGTCCCCCGCATCTTACTCGGGCACAGAGTCCAAGCTTCGAGCTAAGGCAATTTGGGGAACCCAGCGTGCAGAAAGAGACAAGGTAGTGTATCACGATATCAGGCCAGACCTTGTTCATAACTTCTTCATCTTCGATGTTTCGCTTTGTCCTCTATGTGTGATATATGGGCCAGAAATAATATCATCAGTTTTCTTGGATCAAGTACCTTTTGGTCCTAACCCTTTATGAGCGCGGAGGAAAAGATGTCGTTTAGCAAGAAGCCCACGTTGACCTCGACTCTCCAATATCTGCCCGAGAGTGAGATTGACCATCGGACAGATGAAGAGATCGAAGAGTTCGTGAGTACCTATCGACAAGTGAAGAACGAGAAAAATTGTTGGACGTTCTGGTATTCAGGGTGAGTCGAACACTGTGGGGCTTTGCCCAGCTACCTTAATGGGGGCTACTATGATTGATGCTGAAAATTCCGATTGGAACGCAGCTTTGAGAAGATGCCACGATGGTGCAAACGAAATGTGGTCGGTTGGGTCCGACGCCTGGGGCCAGACTGGGACGTGCGCTGCATTGACAGTAAGCTATTTTCAGGCCCCTGGGTCGCTATGTCCTGTTCTGGCCGGTTGTGGAGGTTGAAAATCTCTTATAAAGAAACAAATGTATCTTCGAATCATGTAAACCTCTCAAAATACGTGTCTATATATCATCTTAAGAGTAATTGTTAACTCTAAACAATTGTAGTGGTAGACGGCTCACCAAACAACGCGTTGAAGTTCATTGATGATCGATACTTACCGGACTGCTTGCTGAGAAAAGCCATGACCGGAAAGACGTCTGCTCAGCACGCGAGCGACATGGTTCGACTGCCTCTGGTCTACCTCGTGAGTTAGATTACACACCTTCAGCAATCGAGCCAAATAACAAAACTGACCTTGAACAAGCATGGCGGCACGTAGCTCCAGTGTTCCAGCCGAAGAATTAGTGCTCATGAAAGCTGACCACTTCCCAGGCGTGTGGATGGATTCTGGCACAGTCTTACTCAGAAATTTTGATGATTCATTTTGGAATTTGCTTGAGGATCCCGAATGCCCTTACGAAGTTTTTGTGATCAATTTCCACTATCGATTATATGAAGGGCAGATACTAAATGGTTTGATTGGGTCGCGCAAGAACAATCCCTTTATCGAGAGGTGGTGGAGGATTTTCTTCGAAATCTGGAAAGATCGTACCGACTGCGCCGATTTACGTAAGTTTACGACTTGGATTTCGACTCATAGAAGCTCATCACTCCCGTCTTGAAATTGACAATGATATATGCTCCAGGTTATCATCCGCTGATACGCCATCTCGGTCTCATAGACGGCACCAATGCCGAAAAGATTGGCATCGGCGGTCCCAAAGGCAACTCGGCTCACATCATGGTCGATTACCTGTCCCAGAACTATTGCTTTGAGCGTGTACGTCTACTTGTAGATGACGTGGGGAATTGGAACGGTCCAGTGTATTATCGAAAACACATTTGCTTTGTGAACGCGGAGCGTGAGTACTGGAAATATGCCGCGCTTATACCGACAGAAATGTATGTCAAGCTAATGTCACTACCCTTTAAACCGGAGTTGACTCAAGAAAGTACGAAAGAAGATCCGCCCGGACAATTACCCGGAGCCGCAGAGCTGGCAGCTACCCCTTATCCTGACGAGACACAGCTGCAGCAAGCCGCTCGTGACTGGTTGACTGATATCAGCTCAAATTGCCTAGCTGTGAAGTTCAGCGGGGGTTATTGGTGGCCTGACAGCGGCTGGGCAATGCCTTTGGCAGTGACTTGGGTGCTCCCTGATCACGAAGACGACGACATTATGCCTGGGACCTGGGCCGAATGGTTCAGGTACGCTTCGACCAACCTACAACAAACACGAAAGTTCCCGATATACGGAACACATTGCTCCGACGGTGACCAGTCTTCAGTGCCGGGGTTTTTGTATGCTGAAGCTGAAAGGGTACTACATGCAGGGTTGTTAGAACCGGCTTTGGAAAGAGATGGATGGGAATTCATACCGCCTTTCGAAACAACATTTTAAGAACAGCATTATTATGAGGAAAAGATGGGAAATGGGCGTGGTTAAAGATATATGGTGAAATCACCTGTCGCTGGCCTCCTTTCGGCCAGTATTAGTCATGTCGACTTTACCTAGTGCTGGTGCTCTAGGAGTGATAAACTCCCTTATGCTTGCAACGTCGCTATAAGCCGGTACGCAAAAGTTAAATCTAGTCCTATTTAAATTGACGGACTTCACAGTCTCATTAGATCCTTCAAGCGATTCTACACCAATATAATAAAACCAGTTATCTATATTGACTTGACTACTATATTGACTCGATTACGACACAGTAGCAGTGATAGAAGTTCCGCCGACTCGGTATTGACTGAAAAGACTAACCAAGTTTTCTTTAAACTCGAGTAAATAACTACATGGTTGATCAGTCATATTTGATCCGATGGTGTCCCATGTTCTGAACACTACCTAACCCAGTGTCGTATATGTAACTACCAACACTAAATTTCTTTGCTACGGCATCACCATTCAACTGAGGCCTCTCAATTTAAGCTATAATATTACTGTTCTGCCTAAGGAAAAAAAATATGCGGAGGGATACATGAGAACATGCAAACCCCGTCTATACTCAACATGACGTGCATCTGTGGGGAAGCTTTGTGAACATGCATCCAGTCAACATACGGAATGCTGTCTATTTAAAGGTACTGAGATGCAACTTGTTAAATGATTTGATTCTATTGGTCGAGTGCGCATTCTTAAGAGACGACTGCTTACTGTGAAGAATATGTACAGCTACAATGAAGGTCATCAGGACCTCGACAAAAGCCAGGTGAAAAGAAGATTTCACACCTCGCAACTGCCTAGTGTTGAAAACTACATATTAATTATATAAAAACAATCTGTACAGTCATGATTTTAAACTAATGTTTATGGTAAAAAAAATAAAAATAAAAAAGGCTGGAAATCAGGACTTATGTTGTAAGATGTAGTAGCTAGCTGGATGCGGTTCGAAATCTTCTTTTAACCCGACTTCTGACCTGGATGTATTTCGACAGTTCTTGATTTAAACTAGTAAGAAAGAACTAAGTACCTATCAACCCAATGCACCACATCCTGAATCACTTACCAGCGTGAGCTGTTTAATGAGCCAATGGTTATCAGTTAGCCAATGGTTATCAGTTAGCCACTTCACGCCGCGAAGTTGTAGTAGCGTATCCAGCGTGCCTGTAAGTAGGTATCACCTTCTTTATCTTTAAGTTCAATTTCTAGACCGTCCGGTAGACTCTTCCGACAAATACAAAATCTAGATTCTCGCTACAAATCAAGAAAAAATGTACGGCAAATACGCGACCTTGACGGATCCAATCCATAACAATACTTACGATGCCATTTCCCCTCTGAGACCCCAGCTCTCACAGGTTGGAAGGACGATCCTCATCACTGGCGGTACGACCGGCATCGGCTACGGCATTGCGCGTGGATTTGTGAAAGCTTCTGCCACAAGGGTGATTATTACGGGACGTCGAGTAGAAATAGTAGCTAAAGCTGCAAAAGATTTGCAGCAGGAAACCGACAAATCTGAAGTCATTGGGATTCCTTGTGACGTCTCAGATCAGGATGCGGTAGAAGCTCTGTGGTGCAAGCTCAAGTCAGACGGCATAGTGGTAGATGTCCTTGTGCTGAGTGCTGCCGGGTTTCCGCCCAACAAACCTCTACGTGACCTCGGCACTGCGGAAACCTGGAAGCTATTCGATATGAATGTTCGGGCCCAGCTGCAGGTTTCGGAACGGTTCTACAAGCAAGAAGAAAGAGGAAACTCAAAGACGAAGGTAGGTGTAGTCATACAGGCACATGAGATATATCTGACGTGTTGTTGAGCAGTATCTGGTCTATGTGTCGTCTGTTTCTGTCCACGATTTCAATATCGGACGAGAGTATCCGGGCTATGCATTAACCAAGCATTCGGTCCAATTAGGACTGCAATTGATCGCACAAGACACACCCGCCGAAGAGATTCAGATTATCAGCTTCAACCCCGGTGCCATCTTCACTGAGCAGGCCCAAAAAAAGGGATACACCGAAAACTCGCTGCCCTGGGACCATGGTAAGTGCTATTGCAGCGCCCACCATGTGTAATACAAGTTGCAGTTACTGACACTTATCATTCAATAAGTTGACCTTCCCGGGCATTTTGCTGTCTGGGCGGCATCCCCAGAAGCCAGGTTCCTGCATGGGCGGTTTGTGTGGGCATCGTGGGACGTGGAAAAGCTTCGAAGCGGCGAGATCAGGACACGAATCGAGGAAGATCCCACCTACCTCAAAATAGGAATCAACGGTCTATGATATAAATGAAACAGATGGGACTGGTCCCTGCTATGCTAGGAACTAGTCACAACGCCACGTCACGATGTTACAGGATTAAAAGAGATCGCAGGCACAGCCACAGACCAAGTAATAATACTGCCTAGGTAGCTAGTAGGAGATAGAGCATCAGATCCGGTTCATTTTTAAGCTCATGCTTAAGATAGACAGGTACTCGAACATCAGGAGTATGTGCAGGCAATGTCGACGATATACCGACCTGTCAGCCTGGAAAGAAAGGGGATCCGCCTGCTCCGTGTCCATCCATCAGAGTGCTTCGATGATGTCCTCCAATGTTCACTTCTCCAAGAAAATCTTGATGATGCACCCGAGTATGAGGCACTGTCGTACGTATGGGGGTCTCTCCAGTTCACGCAAGATATCTTGGTAGACGCAAAACCATTCAAAATAACAGAAAATCTCGATTGCGCATTGCGGTACTTGAGGCACGCGTCAGCGGACCGCGTTCTTTGGGTCGATGCGCTGTGCATCAACCGGGCAGACATTACCGAACGCAACCATCAAGTCACGCTCATGAAGGAGATATACTCGCGATGCGCACAGGATCTGGCATGGTTGGGCCCAAACCCGGGGACTTGTCGAGCGGCCTTTGGCGAAGCTGGTAGCCATGAGGATGGTAATAGAGTCGCGGGGGAGCTCCTGGAATGTCTACAGACCGGTCTACGAATTTTCCGGAAGATCTTGACTCACGATGTGGAAACGCTGGACGACATGCTGCGTCGCTGGAGGAATCATCCACGTAGCTGGACGACTCATCCGCGCGCTCAAGCATCAATGCTCAACGACCGAGATCAGAGCCATCAATGGATAATATCACACAGCGACCAGATAGCACTCATGTCGGTCTTTCGCTGGGCTCCGCTGTGGTCTCGTATTTGGGTGATGCAGGAGATCTCCTGCGCGCGTCGCGTGCTTCTGGTTGCAGGAACCGAGACCCTCGACTGGGATGATGTCGCCACGTTTCTCAGGGACGACAACAAGCCGCATGCGGACGCGTTTCACGTCACTGGTGGGCCATTCCACGCTGAATGGAGCTGTGGTATGCATATTCGGTGTCGTACAGACCAGTCAGCAACAGCGGCGCATCATGAAGGAAGGGAAATACGAATCGGAACTGATGGACGTCCTGGCCAGATTTCAATACGCCAATGCTGGGGACCCCCGGGATATTATATATGGGCTTTTAGGATTGGTGTCGGAGCCTCACCCAATCGCGGTCGACTATGCCAAGTCGGTCCGAGCACTTTTCACCGAGATCACTAGGTTTTTCATTGACAGCACCGCCAACTTGGACATCATATGCCAGAACCCTTGGAATGACCCCCGTGCGGAAGAGCAAAGAAAACGCGGAAGCCCTACCATCCTGGGTCGTCGACTTCACCAACGAAAGGCGTTTCGCGCTATTTGAGGACGGCCTCGAGTCGCTGCTCTTTGCACAAAGGGGCATCTTCTCTGCCGGGCCACCGAGTTGCGCCATTCCGTGCGATGTATCAGCGGACGGGCTGCTTAGTGGTCGTGGAGTGATACTCGACCAGATAACTAATATCCTCGATGGGGATTTCCAGTGTTCATTACTGCACTACCCACGAAAATGGATGCAGCTGTATTTCCATGACAAAGCTGTTGCCGGACGACGGCTCTGCGGCCTATGAGCCGACAGGCGAGCGACTCTTCCGTGCCTTTTGGCGAACGCTTGTCATGGATTGCAAGTCGTACCCCATGAAACGCCTGTCGCTAGAAGAAATCGAAGCGGAGGAGGATATCTTCAAGGCGTTCGTGCAGAGCAACGATATCCACCACCTTGATGAGCTGATACCGGTTTCCTGGGACATGCTTGTCCGCACGCTGAGCAATTGGATTTGCACAGTGTCAAAGACAGGTCTGTTACTCATGGTCAATAAGCAGTCACAGGAAGGTGATGGTCTCGCGATACTCGATGGTGGTAAAGTACCTTGTCTTTTTGCGGCCCTTTTATGAAGGGAACGAGTTGCGATAGCGCATGATACATTCTGTTTAAATACACGGATACATGGATGGGAAAGCTACAGCCGAGGTAGACAGCGGCCGATTACAGAAGCAGAACATACTTCTTGCCTAGATGCGAAACTAAGATACGTTGAAGTTTGGAGATTCTCAGCCAACGCTTGGCAAAAATCCAATATAGATATACCTTTACTATTTACTGGTGTCAATTCAAGTGCGAACTTTGCTACATGTATTCTGTCGCTGCGACCTTTGATAGCGCTGCCGAGTGGTGACATGGAACGGCTGTATAACTCCATTATACAGTTGCATGAGCTGAAGCACCATGTGCCAGAGAACCGATATTAGTTCCCACGTGCAGTTATGGTCAGGCTGTTCATTCGGAACGTCTCAAAGTCACTGACAGTATGGTTGGAGACATGAACTGGTATGTATAGTGCTAGGGCCCCTTGCTCTGCGGCCGATTGTCTGGATGGTATAGGACATCAGTAGCTGTGCTCGGCTGATGAACATCTAACACGACATCTTGACATGGGACATGATCATGGCGGATTGCGGAATAGACATGAGATTGCATATATCCTATTGGCTGAAAGAAGGATGGTCAGGGTATCTCGATGGCTGATATCCTGCAGATCTGTACAGTTGGGTGTGTCTATCAGTTCTACAAGCACTATGGCACATACAACACGGAGAAAATGGCTATGCATCCTCACTATGAATAGAGTAATTTAGGTCAGCATACGAGACAGATACATATACACTGACTATTCAGTCTTGGTTAAAGATGCAAGCCATAAAATCAAGCACAGATCGGTTGAGGAGAGGCGAAAACCAACCGGACTCGTGTCGTCTAAATACTGGTTGAAAATAAGAGAAAAACATCACGATAAACGCCATCACTGAGAACAAAGTTGAATAAAAGTTCTATACACTAGTACAAGGGCGCGGGGATCGATCAAAAAAAGCGATCGTACGCTGTAGCAACAATCGTCGTCGCAACTTCGGCTCCTCGAGTTCGGGCGAACCCCGCACGTTATCTGCCGAATTCGACACGCTGTGCTCTTTACTGTTTCCTGTTATCCCCATGCAAGCAGACCACGGCTCTGGGATATCCCAGTCTATGCATAGATCATTTATGAGGTGGGTGTGCCGCTGTTAATGTACAATACCGACCAAGATTTAGTTTGCGTCAGGTTGGCTTAGAATGTAATCGACAGCCTGGTTGACTGTTTGGAGAGACGTGTTAGTATGGGATCTGGATGGGCCGCTGCTATCTTGGAAAGACCAAGAAATACACATACCACTGTGGATGGCATCAGCATCCTTGTCCGGAATCTCGATACTGAACTCCTGTTTGTTACAATGTCAGCCATTGAACGGCGCCTCCAACCCAGACTCGCGCGAATTTGCGACCAGAGAGGCTCCAACAAAGACATCCCATACCTCTTCTATCGCCATAACAACCTCTACTGTGTCCAGACTGTCCAGGGCGAGGTCATTCGAAAAGTGGGCGGTGGGCTTGATCTACGGTGTGTCAGCGAAATCGAGATGATGCAGCAGTCGAAAGATGCTACATTGCTGGGCATGCCATACATTGCTCGGGTCGTTAACCTGGAAGACCGTAAGTTAGCACCAACCTCTCCTTAAAAATTGTCTTGACGTAAAAGAACAGATAGCATTTCCCACATGCGCCGACAAGAACCCCCGCCGTGGGCAGACAATCGCCACCTCGCGCTCGGTCTTGGAGCTCCGTCTCGGGACCGGAAGAAGATGGGACCATGACAGCACTGTCTGCCCAGGCCGCCACCAGTCGGCAAGACGCTGTCGTCGGAACCCTCCCATTGGAATTCATATTAGCTCACCTTGTCGAAGCCGTTTAAGATGGCAATGATGCGGCCCTCGACCTCCTCCTTCTTCAGAGAGCTAGCGGCAGAGTACATCCTTACGGCGGGGATGGCAACAAGTCTCGATGCTGGTGTAGCAGCTCTGACGGCGCCGGAGGCGAAGGCGGATGGGGTGGCCACAGGGCGCGCAGCGCGAGAAGCCGTGGCGGCAGATCGGAAGATAGCGGTTCGGAACATTTCGACGATTAATCAAAGACTCAATTGGATCAGACAGACGATGATGCTTCTGTTGCTCTTGTTGTTGAGGAGAGGGCGGGGTGTTAGTAGGCGCGTTGACCGGTTAGGGTGGCGAGCGTGGTGATGGTGGGCGGTTGGAGGGAGGGGGGGCCGGTTATCGAGGTTGAGATCGTGGGCTAAAGAACAGAGCTTCCAGCGAGTGACGGAGGAGGTCATGATAAATTTCTCGCCTCGGACTGCATGTCCGAGCTTTGACCTTACTGCACGGAGCTAGCGGGTCATCGGGGGTAGCTTCACGTGACTTGCGTACTCAGTGTGAAAGTTAAAGCTTACGCTATCAATATAGTAGTGGCTGTCAGCTGCAAGCTGACCCACTTGAAGCTTTTGGCACCTGGGTTGACGTCTATCAATTCCTACTCAATATGTCTCGGCCACTTATGCTGGCCCGATTAGAATACCTAGCTCATTGACCTATCTATCGGCGATGAGCAATAGTTGCATTGCCATCGATATTGCCATCACACGCGAACTCGCAGTTACGGGTAATAACATCGCAACTCCACACAACGCAGATAGTATGACAGAAACGAATGTGATAGGTTCATAGGGAATTTTCAGAGGGCAGTAATACGTCATACAAACGTAATATGCTTGTTGTAACTCTATGGTATATGTACAGGACTTCAGGCAGCTTGTCCCTGAATTGCCACTCTGCAAATGTTGTAGACGGAGGTATAGACTCTTATCTGTAAGGAGCGTCGGCTCTGATGTTGGCCGCCAGCTCGGGTTCCCACTTGTCTCCGTTAGCCAAGAGCTTCTCCTTGTTGTACAGCAGCTCCTCGCGTGTCTCTGTCGCGTACTCGGCATTCGGTGACTCGACGATGGCATCGACGGGACAGGACTCTTGGCAGAAGCCGCAGTAGATGCACTTTGTCATGTCAATGTCATATCGCGTAGTTCTTCTTGAGCCATCAGCTCGTTCTTCCGCTTCGATCGTGATAGCTTGCGCCGGGCAAACCTGTGGTGAGCGTCAATATCTTAGCACCAGTGGTCTCCCAACATGTTGCAACATGCGGTCGCGGTGTTGCCAGCTGATGAGGAGCCAGGCTCCGTGGGATGCGGCAAGGTTGACCTACAGCTTCACATAGTTTGCAGGCGATGCAGCGCTCCTCTCCCGAGGGGTATCGTCTTAATGCGTGCTCGCCACGAAACCGCGGAGAGATAGGACCCTACAGACCAACCGAATTAGTATCGGTCAAAATTAGAGTACCCTTCTGCTTCCCTCGCCCGTCGCTCTTCTTTTCATCTAGTCCGATCGGCCACAATTGGGTTACACGTCTGAGTTGTATCATATCTCGCCGGATCAGTCGTCGGCGTCGGCAATAGTACCAACCTTTTCAAAGGGATAGAATATGGTGTATCTGACAGAATGATGTCCATTAGCATCGGGCCTTCACACATCCAGTTTCGGACGGGCGGCGGCGGTGTCGGCTGCGGACTCACGGTGGTCGGAAGTACTGTTCGAGCGCGACGTACATGCCGCGAAACATTTCGGTCATGAGGAAAAAGCGGCCGGCACGGTCGAGGGTAGACTCGGCCTCGTCATCCCATCGCTTCGACTTGGGTAATCGGAAGCCTGCCGGTGGGGGGCCGGACGGGGTGGCATATGTGCGTTGCGTGCGTTGCGCGACTATCCGGGCCATGGCGGCAGCGGGCAGTGGCTGCCGACGCACAAGCTGTCGGGACAGCATGGCGGCCGCCGTCGTCGTCGTTGTCGTCGTCGCCGATGTAGCGAGCCCGTGCATGATGCGGGGTGCAAATGGGCGGTCGGTGAAGGGAGATGGATGGGGGAGGGGAGAGGGTTCGACGGCCGAGCGCAATTGCTGAAGACGAGCTCGGACGAGGCAGGAGAGGCGAATACATGATTCAATCAGAGGCCATGGCTCAGATTTGGCCATTTCGGTGGAGCCCGGCACTGTCCATTACAAAAGCAAAGCTGTGATTGGCTTGCTTGTACGTCGAGCCTCTTCCCAAGCCACACGGCCCACTAAGCTAATGTGGCGATGCTACCCCCGAGAGTGCAGGTGGCCGTACAGTAATAAGCCGAGATAAGGGATATGAATATTATTTCTATCGAAAACTTAATTGAATATCCTCTTATTGAAGAAATAAAAAGAAAAGAAAACCCCTTTTTTTTCTAAGGCCAGTGGGATTCATAACTATCTATAGAAGACATTTCTCGATAGATTGACACTCGGTGCCGTGATATATCCCCTTGCCAAAGTATAAGGTATTAGGTATCTCTCTCTTTCTACCCCTCCTACTAACTTGGCCATTTCTTGTTCTATTCAAGTAAATTGATGCGTCACCAAGCCTATTTTCCAGCAACTCATTTAAGTACCTAGCCGAGGCGGTGAAAGAAAAAGTTGAGACACCTGTAGGTGCAGCAGGTGGCGTAAGTGGTGTAAGGGCACCACTCGCTAGGTAGCTCAAGAAAATGATGCTTCATATTACGGGTCATTTCCAATTCTGTATAATTCGCAAATGTACCGCCTGTTAAAGGATTCCATCGACAACAGTCCAGGTCCAGCGTCTGTATTTAAACATAAGGCTGTGTCTTATCCCGAAATGTAACGAAAATTGTTATTTAACACATGATGGCCCAGCATATATGTCAGGAGGGCAGCAACGAAGCTGACGATTATATTCCTTGTAAGCCTCACGAGGCACCAGACACTAATCCCCCCATGTATATAACCAGTTGTATGCCCGCGATGGTTTTTGAGGCCTTCGTGCAACAACCAGTGTCTTCACCTTACCCGAGCCCCGAGATTCCTGGCAATATGTGTTGTCTTTTCGAGAGCAAGCTACAAGACAGAAATATACTGCTATGAGCAATAAAGGGGGATTCTTGTGAATATCAGGTCGCCGGGAAATAATGGGAAAAGCGAAATGGGGAGCAAAGCAGATAAGACTATCTCTATACGGCCTACAATACTTTGCGTCCATATATGAACCTGTCTCATTTTGTCCCTCTATTCATATGCCTGATTAATGGTGACTTCTACATGCCGCTCTGCCAGAACAGCCGAGTGATTTAACGTATTTGAATGGTCATATAAGACTTAAAGTCTGAGAAGTTCCAGGGGAGGAAGTAAAATACACACCAATCGGCTCGTCCGTCCGCGACATCACCCAAGGAACCCAAACAAACCGATGAGGAGAGCAAAACCCTGGAACAGCAGAGAGATTCCATTCCTTCATTCCTGCCGAGGCGCATCCGTCAAAGGCACATACCGCACCCCAAACAACCTCTTCTTCTCAACTTGGCCGTCTTCGTCCTTGTCCACGACCCAGATATACTGCTCCCGCAGCCCTCCCTCGTCCTCGACAGGGATGAACATGCGACCCGGCCGACGCAGCTGTCTCACGAGGTCCTCGTGCAGCTCGGCCGCGGCGGCGCCGACATGTATGGCGTCCCAGCCCTGCGCATCGCTCTCGTCCGCCGCGCCGCCGACGTTCTTGCCGTGGGCGTCCTTGCCATCCAGGGCCCTGCCAGCCGCGATGGCGTCCGCAGCAGACGGAGACGTCGAGGCCGTGTCTAGGGTCTCGGGCTCTACCCATCCCTTGCGTCCGTCGCCGACGCGGAACCGCACCCGCCCGCTCGCCAGCAGTGCCCTCCCCTCGGGCGACTTCCGCATGTTGGTCTCCCCGAGGTCGCGCAGCGCAGCGATGTGCTCGACACCGACGACGATGGCGTCCCGGCCCGCCAGCTCCGCGAAGATGTGCGTCAGATAGCCGCTGCCGCTGCCGATGTCGAGGACACGACGGGGCCGCCCCGTGGCGCTTGTGGCCGGGAGCAGGTAAGGGAGGAGAGACTCGGCGGCCTGGGCGTGCATGTGGGGCGCGCTGATGGTCGCCTTGTGGCCGATGGCCTGGGGCGAGTCGTCGTACGGCGACGACGGCGCGTAGTGGGCGCGATCCACGGCTAGGAAGGCGCTTTTCACCGCCGTCGAGGTTATCATGCCGTTGCTCCACAGGTTCTCGGTCAATGTCCTGTTGCACTTGCCTGAGCTGCGCCAGGCCATCTTATCGGCTGCGGGAGGAAAGGCGGAATGGGTATTCGCTCTGTTCGTGGCCGACCTCAGCTGGTGATCTGCAATGTGATCGGTCCGGGACGGTGGCGATGGAGGCACCTTAGCCGGATGTCCGCCGGTGGGACTACAGTAGTGGAATGCGGGGGGTTGATGGGACCCGGGGTCAGGTAGTTGCCGTTAGTTCTGATCGGGCTGGGTGTAGGTGCGGATTCCAGAGAGCTTATACAACCCTTGATTCATTCATACCAATCTGTTCACGATACCTTCTGTAGGCAGCGGTGCTATGGTGGTATGGAACGTAAGTCGGAGAGAGCTCAAAAGTGTTTAATGTTTTGAGGACAGCCGAATGTCGCCTTCGGTTCCTTGGTGGGGTTGACAGTTTTATTGGACATGCTTTCGTCATAAGTCTCTCATATTATCGATCCAGGCATGTACAGATTCTGCTTGATTCTTTCCTCGCACAGACTCGCATTTGAGTGTCCAGGCCATTTCAGCTTTTCCAAAGCTGACAATGACTAGAATACAACATGTTAATTCTACAGACTCAATTATTGAATGGTATACCCAGACGAAATACTGTTAACTGTAACCTAAATTGTCGACAAAATTATGATTGCGGCAGTCCTATGTCCTTCATCGTAATAGAAGGACTAATTACATCAAAACAGGTCCAGTTTGGTCATATGGTGAAACCCCTGGATCTGTTGTGTCGTTTGATTCCAGCACCACATCGGGTCTGGCGTTTTGGGGACGAACGTGGCAAATTTATCGCCCTCCTTACCACCGTTCAATCGAACTATCATGGAGATGACCGTGATGAGCTCGCGATCCAGCACATCTCGGACGCTCCCGTGGCCGTACATGTTGCTTGTCATGCAGGCATTGTTCTTCTTGAATTCTTCCCATGTTACCGTCCCTTTCCATCCATATGGTTTCGCTTGTCTGAACACGGTGTCAAGGTCGCTTGGAACCTTATAGCTCAGGGCTTCCTCTCTGTCGCTTCCATATCTTGTCAGCTGGAGTGGTTCACGGCGGAAGATGATTTCAGAGCGATATGTTGGCCGGGCAACCTACAGCTTCTCCCGTATCAAGACCTCATCCTCCATCGTTACACGTGTAGCTCCAATTCCCCTGTCTCGATAGGCCTCAACGATGGCGTGCAGGTAATGCAGGATGTATTTAGTTCGGTGGCGTTTGATGTCTGCCTCGAGGAAAAGTAGCTGTTGCTCGTGGGGCAGCGGAAAGTCGACCAAGGTCAGGTCGTGGTAGTACTGAGCGTGTGTGTAGATCATTCTTGGGACATCCTTGTTCCATTGGTGTTGCAATATGCCTTTGACCGTGTCAAACGGGAGTTCTCCGAGTATTCTGAGAGCGTGTTCGTGGTCCCTGAGTGGGAGCTTGCACATTGCGCAATCCATCCTCTACTATCATTATGCCGAGGTAAGAGGGTGGTGAACATCTGGTTTACCAGGCTCCAGTCATCAAGTGTGGCGGAGATGTATGTCATAGACCCAGATCATGGCAAGTTCGGCCGGAAACAGATTGCCTACGTGTGAATGCAACTTCTCACAACAGCTCCCCATGGACAGAACAGAAGGCTCTTTCTCCAGCGATGCGGAAGCTTCGACTTCGTTGTAATAATAGGCCATCGACACCAAAAATCGGTGCACCAGAATTTGCAGGATCAACGTTCAAGGGGCATGAGGGCAGAGTTTCACATCTTATCAGATGGCCATCACCCATCTGCTTATATGATATCCCATGGCGATCACATGTAGTATCGACTCTGACAGTGCGTGGAAAAGCATGTTACTTGTCATCAGGTTAATGCTATTGATCATTCTTCCTGTGGATAGCTGTAGGGAGGTGCCAAACTATTTGAGCAGTCTATTCTGATTCTGCAGTCGCAAACAGTCAGATGAGAATAAGTCGTTTTATCTTTAGATATAGACTATGCACTTGTCTGTGGCATTGGGTGAGTGCTAACCAAATGCCACTCCGCAACTGATGTGATTGCAAAGTGGATAATGATGTTGTTGTTGTAAAAGAGATGGAGATTATTGTACAAGGCATCCACTGTGAGGGGTAATCTTATAGCACTGTCCTTCGTACCTTCCAGCAACTCCAAACAATTCTGTCGGGAAGGCTTGTGATCAATTGCAATTATGACGTAATGCCGCGGGATGCTGTCGGACCTCCGATCTCCCTAGTAAATTTGTTCGGGTACATGCAACACAGCTCCGTTCCCGGAGAGTTCTCAAACAAGCTCTGCACGTTGACCCTCTGGCCAGTGCCACCACTTACTGCACGATAACCAACACGCGCATGGCAAGTGCAGAAGGACTGATAATAAAAACAATCGCCTTGGGAAGAGAAGAAATCCAGGCGGGTTGAAAGGCCGATTGGACACCAAGGCTTAAATTCCCCACGGACAGCCAGCCAACAATTACATGACAACACCATTGTATAAGATCTCCGTGACCACCCACCCTGGCAACGCCGTGATAGGCTACCTACCTACCTAGCTGGTCCCAAGTAAAAGAGGTAGAGAAGGAGAAGGGCCAAACGGAAAAGAGTGAGGATGTCGCAGTCTCAAGGCGAAAAGCCGAGCCCCCTGCGCTCCATCATCGCGGGCGCAACGGCGGGCGCCGTCGAGATCGCCATCACGTACCCGGCCGAGTTCGCCAAGACGCGCACGCAGCTGAACCGGAACCTGGCGTCGGACGCGAAGCTGCCGTGGCCGCCGTTCGGCGCGCAGTGGTACGCCGGCTGCACGACGCTCATCATCGGCAACTCGGCCAAGGCCGCCATCCGCTTCGTCTCCTTCGAGCAGTACAAGCGCCTCCTGGCCGACGAGAACGGCCGCGTCTCGGGCCCGCGCAATGTCATCGCCGGCTTCGGCGCCGGCGTCACCGAGTCCCTGCTCGCCGTCACCCCGACGGAATCCATCAAGACCACCCTCATCGACGACCGCAAGTCCGCGAACCCGCGCCTCAGGGGCTTCCTCCACGCCGTGCCCGTCATTGCCCGCGAGAGGGGCATCCGCGGCTTCTTTCAGGGCTTGGTCCCCACGGCCGCCAGACAGAGCGCGAACAGCGCCGTTCGCTTCGGTAGCTATACCTCGCTGAAGCAGCTTGCCGAGTCGTACACGGCGCCTGGCGAGAAGCTCGGCTCCGTCGCCACCTTTGGCATTGGCAGCGTGGCTGGTGCCATCACGGTGGCCGTCACGCAGCCGCTCGACACCATCAAGACACGCATGCAGAGCATCGAGGCGCGCTCCCTGTACGGGAATAGCTTGCGCTGTGCCACGCTCATCTTTAAGCACGAGGGCGTGCTGACGTTTTGGAGCGGCGCCCTGCCCCGGCTTGCCAGGCTTGTGCTGAGCGGTGGCATCGTCTTCTCTATGTATGAGAAGAGCATCGAGCTCATGAATCGCCTGGACCCCGAGAAGAAGTATATATAGAGCAAGAAGGCTTGTGCAAGAATGGAGACGATGAAAGAGGGGGAGGGGGGCAAAAATGTGTGCATGCGATTAGATACCCAACAAAAGGAGGCGGTGGTGTTGTGGCCTGTATATAAATGATAGATGGATACTCTATATAGCGACATCAGAAGGACGTATTATCGTCGTGGCTAGTCGATACATGGTATATGGAAATATCAGAAGCCAATCATAAGACGATTTCTCACAAAAGTCAACATGAGTTAAGGGATCTTAAAGTATCTATCCCACTTCCGCATCTTTTTCGCCTCTACGGCCCTGTGCACATAGCGACCTTAAAACACGCTTTTCCCTATCGGCATACCAGATTCCCATACATTGCGCCGTGCATCACTTCTTACAGATAACTTACATGGGGCTACTCCTAAGCCCGAGGTCCCATTCGTTTTATTCTTATTGCAGCCTTACAATGCCCTTTACCCTCAACCAAAGTCTTTCCATAAAGGATCGATTCGGGGCTTCTTCGAGCTCCTTCAGCAGGTCGGTGAAATAGGTCGGATTGCTCTTGGGTTGGAGTAGGGAGCCTGTGATGGGATACTGAAGTGTCGGCCAGTTTTGTCAGCGCCTTCGTTCGTTGGTGACTAGCCACAGTCTGTCTGCTTTATGGCACAATTCAATGGGTTCCTCTGAGGTAGCCCCCCCCAAGGCTAACACTCACCGTTTTCTTATACCGGTTATCGAGAAGCGAGTAGAGAGCGTTGGCTTGCTTCAGTTGGTCATCTTCGGATAGGTCCAGCTTGGGGGGCTGCTCGAATCGTTTTTGCAAGACGGCCTGGAACTGAATTTCGGGTCGGATGGTGTCCTTGGGCCACTGGTTGAGAGCCCGGAGAATGAGGTGTTGTGCGCGCTGGAGAATGTGCAAGTTAGCGGTTGCTATATCGCATCAAACTCGAGGTTGTGGTGTAAAGTCGGGGGGGCCGGGCGAAATCGGTAGTTGGTGGGAATCTTGCGATCGGGGCGGTTTGCGACGTACAATGGTTTGACGAGACATGGTATGTCCCTTTTTTTGCTTCGTTGTTTGGAGGATTATATGATGCTACGGCTTGCAAATCGACTGCGGATGCGATGGATATTGGTTGCTACCGAAACATTCGGGATATTCGACGCGATGCATTAATGGACTTCGCCTTGATACTAATTGCAAGACGTCAGCGATAACTAACAAGCTTGGTCAAAGATGGTGAATCTAGGTAGATAGGCATATGTACATACCTACTAGCTGGGACCCGCAGTTGAGCCCTGAAGTTTTCCCTCGAGAGTCTTGCCCAATCAGAATTTAGGACGATAGCTTATTCTGGTCTACACTATCCTACGTTTGGAACAGTAATTCTGGTCGGATAGACGGACTGGAAGGCAGCAACCTAAGGTACATAAATAAGTACCTACCTAGGTATTTTTTCTGGAATCTAGATCAGTCGGTCTGCTAGTGGTACATCGTGACCACCCCTTTGTAATGCATCAACGCAGGTGGCACTCTCTGTTCATCTATTACCTCCTGACCTACCTATTCCACCAGTCTAGGTTAGGATGTAGGTATTCTATGATCACGATACCTTAGGGATGGTAAACTCCAAATGCGCAACATGAAATGATATCGTGGCTCGCGTGGATATACAGCTACACTTACATACATGGTGGTTACTTGGCCTGTAGTATGGTGTTTCTATGTGGCCCCCAGTCGCCTAGATACATGAGTACATGCGGTGTAGGTAGTACTGTACCTGCTCAGTACCGAGAGTACAAAATAAGGAGTACCTACCAGCAGCGCCACACTCGCTGCGTCTCCCCCCAACCGCTTCCCCATGCCTCGCCTCGCCTCGCTAGTGCCTCCCATCCTTCTCACTGCACTGCGCATGGCACATACGAAACACCATCACTCGTCTCTCTTCAATCATTCAGGAACCTTCGCAATTCAGCCCCCGATCAAATTCTTCCTTTTGTGCATTTTCTCTCTCCTATAATTCATTTTCCTGTTCTGATTTTGTCTTGATTTTCTTCACTGCCGGCTCGACTCCCTCTCTTCGTATAGCGAGCAGTAGTACAGCCGCCGCATTACACTCAGGACCACCCTCCGGTCACTCCTTCATTTCTACCGCGATCGACCAGACTTTGCCGTTGAGTCTCACCCGCGCCCAACCTTGCGATCCATCCTATTCATTGTCCGCCAATCTGCGCTCGATTCCCCGTGCCGCCCGGCCTCCTTTTTATCTCGGCCTGCGTCGGACATCAGCATGGCGGGCCGCTACGAACGGGTCAACACCCAAGACGACGACGTCGATGCTCGGCCCTCAACCTCGCTGGCGCAGCAGCGGGTACCCAACTCGCCGCCGCCCTCCTTTCACTCGCGCTCCTCCTCCACCCACCGCAGGAGACAGAATGTCAATTCGGATCTCGCCGATGCCTTCGACACCGATGCTGACGACAGTGATGATGAGCCCGACGACAGACAACGCCTAGTGCGCGGCAACTCTTTTCCGCCATCTCAGTCTGCCGCTGTCGCTGCCGCCACCGCAACTCCTTCCGTCCCGACCTCATCGTCGGAATCCGAGATTAGACATTCACAGCCGCCACAGTCGCAGTCGTATGCTACCACCGATCATACTGCTGGACAAGCCCCGACGAACTCGAGAATATACGGCGGCGGTATCCAGTCAGACGGCGTGTTCTCTAACATGACGGCGAGACCGGAGAGGGGCGAGAAGGTTGTCGAGGAGGCGCCCCCTGTATGTTTTCTCCTTTCCTTTTCAGTCTTTCCAACGGCAAAACAAGGTGCGCTAACATCAATGTGATTAGACTTACGAGCAAGCTGCGGCTGATGCGGCGCCGCCCTACTGGGAGACTACCATATTGGCCCCCGGCTTTGGTGGCCCAGACGATGTCTATATCGACGGTATGCCCGTCGGCTCTGTGTTCAGCTTTCTGTGGAACGGCATGATCAGTGCATCGTTCCAGCCGCTCGTGGGTTTCCTGCTCACATATCTTCTGCACTCGACACACGCTGCCAAGAATGGTTCGCTTGCCGGACTCGGTATTTCCATTATTCAGTATGGTTTTGCCTGGTCCAGCTCCGACGACGGCAGCATGGGCAATGGCTCCGGAGATGGATATGCGCAGCCTCCTGACCCCAATAGCCATGACTTCGATCCCAATGCTGTCAGCACGGGCAGCGGTGGCGATGGGTCGGGGTGGGCTGGTATCGATAGTAACGAGTGGATAGCGTACCTCTTGATGATCGTGGGCTGGTTTATTCTCATTCGGTCTGTTAGTGACTACATCAGAGCGCGGAGACATGAACAACTTGTCTTACAGAGCCCTGATAGAGGCTTGGGTATTCCTATCATTGCAGAGGGCGAGCGGTCTGAGACGGTTGTATGATGACGACTATGCGTTAACTACTACTGCTGTTATTACTAAGACACGACCATACTATTTTCTTATGGGTCGATCGAGATATTGCCGACTGAAATCTTTAGTCGAATATTCATTCTATTCGGGCTAACTTACCGTGGTTCTGGCTGGTTCTGGCTTGGCGTTTTGGATTGTGCTTGTTAAAAGAATAGATAATTAATTTGACATGACTGTCGTATCTAGGATCATCTATGGGCGTCCTGCATACTCATAGGAGACAAGGATCAACCCGTTCAGCAGTAGATATCACTGGACACTAGATCACACGTGAAGGTTCCTATGATAATGTAAGAGATCAATGGGTCGACGGTCCCCAGATGAGATCCTTCTAGTGTCGGGGGCGGCATAGTATTTCGAAGGCCGCTCAACAACCAAACGTGCTATGCATGTATCGAAATAAAAAGTGAGTTATTGATTACGCTACATGAATTACTTTGATATATGGCTCTTATTCTGAGAAAGACCGTTGTCTACGCTTCATAATACAACCAACATGGGAAGCTTGAATATCAAAGGTAACAAAAATGCATTGATGAAAGGTAAAGCAACGATCCATGAGTTTTCTATAGTAGTACCTACATGTAGGTAGGAGGTAGTTACCCCTTTGCTTGCCAGTAGTTACAGCCACGAAAGTGGCTAGTTCGCTTCTTGTTTAGCCACCCCCTGGGCATTTCACTTGGATATGTGGGTGGTCACAAGCTTATAGACGAGGGAGAAAACGAGTTAGACTCGACAGTGAAAAACTAGATAAGAATCATTGTCCCTCTTTTTAAACTCACTTTAGTTCGGCTTATTTAATTTTCACTGTGACCTTGCTGTTGTCTGTAACCCCGGTATGCATCGGGGTGATAATAGTTAGTCCCCTGGAGTCTGACCCCGCCCCCTTTTGGCATATTCTGAGCCGCATTACTTCCACGCGTCCCCGAGAAAAATTTCTATTTCTCACTCTTCACAGTAATTCTAACTACAGCAGGAATATTAGTATACGCGGATTCCACAGGACGGCAATCCTCGGTGCAGCAGTTCGGCGACGATAGCATCCATGTCACCTCGCGCGCGGTTCGCCCGGAGGACTGGATAAAGACTAGCGGCATTAACAGGGACCATCTGGATGGTGATAGAAGGTCAATACTCGAGGAGATGTGCGATTGGTTCCCACAGCTTCGCGAGGTGATGGGGAAGGTTAGTGGCACTTGTGTGGTCAAGAACCTCTATGATCTGCCGCCTGGACGGCCCTGGGAGACCGGAGGCGTGGTTCTTGGAATTTGGCCGGGAGGAGAATCATTATCGGCGGCAGCTGGAAGTTGGTCTTCTCGAATTGGGCAGCTGTTTCAATCTTTAAATAAACACAAAAGAATGCTTTTTACAAATCAAACTAGCCCCGTTCAGGAGTCAAATGTTAAGGGTGAGGAGAGAAGAACAAAGATGGAATGCACAACACGAATGATTTCCAAGCTATGCGTTCTAAGGATTGTAGCCTCTTGAAAACCGCAAGTCGTAGCCATAGAGAAGGTGTCATATGAATAAAGGAAAGGATCGTTCGAATCCTCCACTCATATCCTAGAGTTAGAACCGAGCTTATCTGGGTATATTGGGGCTTTGGAATCCGAAATTGAGATCAGTACCTTGAAAAAGGCCTTCCATTGCCACTGTTATTGTTCTCATTTGCATTGGCTGTTAATTCTACCTTTTAGATCTATCTCTTTTGCTTGTTTCAAAGAACTAGTGTCACACGTAGCGAATACGAGGCTGCAAGTATGAGACCTTCCTGTACGCCTTACGCGCTGAAACGCGTCCTTCCGTTCTTTACAGATTAATACTATCTCTAACTCTGGGAAGAAGAGTCTTGTGATACGGTTATTGATGACTTTGGTTAAGTATAATGACCCTGGCATCTGGAACTAGATAAAGATTGAACTAGTTGGGCTGCATAGAAACCTCTGCAAAAGCAACGAGATTTACTCGACAAACCGCAGGCCCTACTTCATTTCGGGCATGCCAGGAATAGAATCTAACCCTGCATCAAAGTTGTCAGATACATTCACTTAAGCCAGATCAGTTGGATAATTAAATGAAAACTCACATCCGTCCACATCCTCAACAGCAGTTTGCGGGTTCGCACAACGCATCGCTTCCTCTGAGGTCTGTGTCTTGAGCTCCTTGCAGACGGCATTATTGCAACGCGCATCTAGCGCTCGCTGAAGAGCATCTCCCTTCCATCCGAATAGATAATCTCCGTGCTGAGAGTAGCCCTAAATCTGGAGTTAGTCTCCCATGGTGCATCCGTCTCTTCATTGCGAACGAAGACTGGCATTGCGTGGCGAGGCAAAGGGCTCGAACGTACCTTGCTAAAAGCAGACGTTTTAATATTTACTTTGTCTAGTGGGAGTCTTGGATTTAAAGGGGGAACTTACCTGTCACCTGTACTCCACACGAATGGCTGAGACCCGTCTTCCGGCCAGAGATCCGGATCGTTGAACTGTTGAGTCTAAAATGCTACGATTAGCGCTTAAGTTTCGTGTGAGTTACCAGTATGATGGTATAAACAAATACATCACCTAGTGCTGGGGACACCACGTTCATTGTTGCAACTAACAGAGACAAACGCAATGAAATTAGATAAGATCTCACTTACATCCCACATAACTTCGTACATGAGCTGGGGTAGCCTCACTGGGTGAGTTGACGGACATGGGCCGACCGATTCGAAAGTTCCCGATTGGGGATAAGACACATGGCTTTTGTGATCCGGACTATCTACATTCTTACCATCCCAACAAGTCGGAAAAGTAATTGTCGTCCGTATACCACCATCACATGGTTTGGCTGGAAAGCTCTGCGTGTCAGATCCCGTGCAAGGGGCACCACCGGAGACTCCAGCAACACCAGCATTGTCAGCAGTCGAATAGCACCGATGACATAGCTGGCGTTGCATGCCCGCTGACGTTTGGAGATCGGCGTCCCCTACAAGCATGCGAAAGCCCTCCTTGAATGCGGTTACGTTCGTCTTCCCATCGTACGGTGGGATGTAGTACACTGTGATGCCGCCGATGGCCCGCAACCCGATGTTCGAAAACTGCGGTACTCGCTTGTACGTGCCGTTCCTAGCCCGAAAATACATGACTGCGGTCCAATAGTTCGAGAAGTCTTCCGAAAAGGTGCAGGATGTGCATGTTGAATTAGACACGAGGTTGAAGGCTGAAGGATTCATGGAGGCCTGGAATGAGTTTCCTCCTACCACCTGATGAACGTGCGGCGACATAACAACACCTGGGTTGACTAGGGGGTCAAGACGCTCGATCGTAAGTTGAGAACAGCCAAAGCGAATCATCTGCTGAGCTATCGCGCTTTGCGCGAGCAGGGCTCCGGTGAGCGCCTTCCACTGCATTTTAGACTTGTATTTTCTAGAATATCTCGGTGGCACAATTCAAAGACTACGAAACAAGAAGATGAGAACTGGTATACTGTGCGAGATGCCAGTCATCTCTAATATAGATAAGCTAGACAAGGAATCCGTTTCAACAAACTAACGTCAATGAGATGGCTCGCAAGTGATTCCATCTCAGAGACAGACTGGTTTAGACTGCCGGCATGGACTTTTCGCTAAGTAAAGAGGTCAGGGCTGATCCATTTATCCGGCAATTATTCATACCAATCATTTCGTTATCTATATTTGCATCTCGAGGTCGTAGATGCATCCCATTTAGGCGGAAGCACGATGCCCCAGTGCAATCTTCATTGGTCATACTCGCAGATCTCGCAGATGCCAGGAGGTCGACTGAAAGTAATCGTCCATAGCGGATCTCTGTGAGAAGATCCTCGGGAATTATGTTCTTCCCATATCAGGCCTGGTCACACTCGTTATAACAGCTCAAAAGACGTTGATGCATTTATTATACTGCCTTTAGCCAACGACCCAGTAGGGTTATGAGCCGTATACCCGAAAGCTACCTTTCTTATTGAGAATCCATGAAAGCAATTTAGATATTAATAGCTGTTGGCGCCGCGCACCGATTTAGCTCGTCATTTCAATATATTACCAGTGACGCTTCCCTCTGAATCTCACAAACAGCTTCGAGAGTCGTATCACGCTTCAAAATGGGGATATATGCCATGAAATCAGCGATAATCAAAGGCGCCTCGCTCTTCGCTGTCCTTACAACGGCGGATCGAGCGTGTAGCTCGAGTGGTTCTTCATCCTATCTTTGGCGCGTCAGTGATGCACGATTCGACGGTGGTGATCCGAGCATTGCAAATGCGAAGGCCGTCATAGCTGTTAGCAGTGAGTCAATCGCAAGTACTTTCACTTTGAGACGAGAAAGGAGTATCCTTGAAAGTGCCAGTATTCTTCTCTGAGCCTACGCTTCCCTAAATTTCGTAAAAGAGATGAGAACTGATACCACTTAAGTTATTCCCAATACTACCAACACTTTCTTCGAATGCGTCGCTGAGTGGCCGGACTCTTGGGCGGGATGGTCGCCTGTTGACAATAATATCATTTGGAGCGACTGCATTGTATGTCACTACCAAAGTCGTTTCATTCCTAAACCAGCTATTTATGCGAACTACAGTGGTCTGGTGCAGGCCCAACGCTAGACACGACCGTTTCGTTTGCACTCGATTGGAAGAGCCGTACGATGTATCTTTCGCACACGTTTGCTTGCTCGGATAAGAAGGGGTCAGTACCCTGATGTCTTCCAAGTCATACCTCAAACTGGACGCATATACTCTTATGTGCAAAATCAACTGACTGAACCTATAAACCCAGTTCGGATTCCATGGCCACCGGCTCCTTTAACCTTGATTTGGACTGTGAGAACGCCACGGATGAGAGCACCTCCTGTACCTTGAAGAGCAGTACCACCAGTCCCGGCCTACAAGTCAAGACGGTACCTAGTGCACCTCGACTAGCACTGAATTCAACTTGTGACGAGAACGCCAAGGCATACCAATCATGGCAGCTTGACAACTGGCAACGTCAATACATGCTTACGCCAGGGGACCCGATCACGCCACCGCCTATGGACTCCGGACCGTCGTTTACCCTGCACAATATAGCCAACGGCGACATTTTCGACTGTACGCCAGGAAGTGAGACAAAGAACAATACATTTGATGGAACTTGCACTCAAGCTGCGCACTCAAGCATGCCGACCAACACAAAAGCATCGTTTCATTTCGATCCGGTGCTGGATATGCTTCGGATTACTCAGAATTGGGAATGTGGTGCAGAGTAAGTCTACAAATGAGGAAGCACTGGTAGGATTAGCAAACTTGGTTTCGTTTACTGATGTTCTTTTATAAGCAGGTCTGCTTTCAATGTGTCTGGTGTCGGGTTCGTACAGGCGACGTGTAGCCGGCAGAGCGACATGCTCACTTGCAGCTCACTGCCGCTTTGGATTGGTACTAAGACGGTTTAGGGTTGTTAGATGAGCCATGTTATATATGTAAGGTGATAGAGGTATCAATGTATTTCTCTCGTTGTGTTTTTCTATGTTAAGCTTGTATACGACGGGAGAGTTTCATTACGGTTGTTAACTGGCTTGGCGCATTGAAGACAGTCTTTTCTGCTATAGTCAGCCCGTCTGGTGATAACAACGACTTATCCAGAATGAAAACGACATTTAAATAAAGAGCAGACTAAGTAGACCCCAGGGACCATTACAAGCAAATCGAAGGTTGCCTGCAGGAACTTCGATCTTAACCCCTGGTTTATGTAATGGGCTTTCTTGTCAATCTTATCCCAAACCCAGATCGCTATGCCATACCTATTACCTATTGTACCATGTGATATCTGCAAAGACCCGACTAATGCGACTATAGCCGCGAAGGCTCTGTTGATGACCCGAATGGTACGGTATATTACACCACGCTACGTTTGGAGTCGGTCCCGGGGGTTACTCCTACTGCTACTCTACTGTTACGCAAATGCAACTAGACGTCACCAATGCCGTACATCGACTAACCGGGGCTTATGTTAATGCATGTAACTCATTAAAGATGCACGAGTCGATTCAAACTGAGATCATGATACAATATCAAGAGACAATGATATGAGCAGTGGTAGAGAAATACCATTTGGGTTTATTCGGCGCAACACGAGACCCGCTACACTGCTAAACAAAATTGTAGACATCGAATGAAATATAGACAGAGGATTCCACGCGACTCGAGCGACCGAAGACGTATAGTTGTTTTGTCATCGGTCCTTCAAGCACAGGGTGCTCGGCTCCAAATTCTATTCTCTGCGACCTCTTGCAACATTGACTACCACAAGTCCATAGTCAGCTACAGTGGGAGTGGGTATCGCTCGAAAGGGTCCGTCTACTCACACTCGACTAATCTTTGAAACTCAACCCATCTATGGTGGGTATGGTGCATGTCATGCACAGCACCGATGGCCCGTTGATGAGGGAAGTCATTAAAGTGTGGGATATGGCCGAGCTCGTGGCCGCGGCCATCTTCTATGAACCTCAGTATGCATGGACAACCAAATTATGACCTGTGGACTTACCGATGCGCTCCTCGTCCATTCGTCGTACTCGGTCCCTCCGGGCAAGAATAAAGGCAATGATGGCAGCCCCGATAGCTCCGAAGAACCCTAGGAGGCCGCCTACAATTGGCCCAAGAAGGCTATTAGGTATAGCCATGTTGTTCCGAAAGACGGTCGTAGTGTCCTTGATCCTGTAGGCAACAGATGTTGAGCTTGCTCTTCTAAACACTCTCGATCTAATGGAAAGGGGAAGATGACAAGAAAAACATCTCGCCAACTATGGCAGCGAAACGAATAAGTCTTTATAAATTAGCAAAAGACCGATTCAAAAAGGGCATGTAGGGAAGCCTCTGCTTCTCTGCCTGTCCATGGTTTGAGTGTATAAGCCCGAGAGCACCGCGCCTCTCGCGAATAATCATTTTCAGATTCTGGCACGACCAAATAGCATCTTGTTATAGCCACCGACAGGGTAAGGCTTTTCAGATTCTGGGAGCCATCCTATCAAGTACGGCTAGAAAACACACCGACCACCTAATGAGCCTCAGGAGTCTTCAGATTTGGGGGGTGGCCAATCAGGTACGAAAGACAGCTCACAGCGCTGAAATGTAGGGTTGCTTCGCATACATAGGAAGAGCGTGGCTGTAAGCTCCATTTAAATGCTTTCAGATTTTGACTTGTAGCCAGTCAGATGGCAGCTGAGAATTTGGGAGGTATCATCGAGATACGTATCTCTATGCAGGTCAGGATCTTTCCAGATTTTGGTATCTGCCCAATCGTAACGCACCCAAATGATTGGCGTATACTTTTCTTCTTACTTAACCCCCAGTAGAAATACAACTCATCTCCCTCAGGAATTCGTTTTCATTTTTCTTCACTCTTTCGAATCTATCTAGTTCTGTGTTCGACTCAACTACCGCTACCAGTGCCTGATCTTCACACTCTGATAATTTGCATGAGTCAACACCTTGTTCATCTTCTCTCTGTACAAGAGCTATCATCTCCTCTTTGTGTCCTTTTCATCGTCAAATTATCCTAATCAATATGGGCCGCAAAAGTTCCAAGCTGAGCGATCAGCAATGGGATGATCACAAGGCTCTCATCCGGGATTTGTATCTCGTACAGGATAACTCGCTTAAGGAATTTCACAGCAAACTAAAAGAACAAGGATTGGATGCTACGTGAGGCATACTCATTTGACTGGATAGTCAATATGCTGACAACAATAGTATCCACCAAATCGAAACCAAGCTTCGAGCATGGAGATTTCGAAAGAATATTAACAAAGACACATGGAAACAGATCGATCGCCACATCGCCAAGCGAAAACGGGATGGCAAGGAATCTGAAGTCATACTCTGCGGCAAGCGTATGAAGCCAGAGACGGTTGCAAAGGAGACAGATCGTCACGGTGATAGGTCTATATTTGCTCAACTTGCCATACGTAAGCTTACCTTCCGACTCTCGCTTCCAGATGTTCGTACTGATTTTAAGCAATAGAAAGAAATTTGTCACCTTCACCGTTGACAGACTGTCAGGTTGCTGTTTGCACTCCGCAGCCTATCAAAATGGAATTCGAGTGGCCAACCACTTTGCCGTGGCTCAGGTTCTCGTCGCGAGAATTACCCAGTTAGTTGATGCACCAAAGACTAATGAGTCCTTCCGCTAACAGTATACAATCAAGTGATTCTCAAAGCCTGCAAACCATTTGCACCAGGAAATCAGAATGCGTCCTCGGGCGATCTGGTTTCTGCAATCCTACCGAAAGCATTCAGAACAGATATGGCCCATATCGGAGTTTCTAAGCTTGCCGCTATCATTGGGAGATCAATGCCCGAAACGTACCCCCAGGAAAACCTTCAACGCGCCGAAAGTCTTCTGAGTGGTTCAGCCGAAGACTTTATGCGCGAGTATGTCTCAATGATCATGTACAATGTATCCAACAATTCCCTCGACCTAGAAAAAGATGATAAGTGGGAGCAAACTATAAAATTTCTTGAAGACTGCGGCATCTTCCGTCTCAACGTTGATTTTAGAAAAGGAAAGAGTCCGACAATTGATGGGTTTATGGAAAATCTCTTCGATGCTTCGATTCATAGGTGCTTGTCATTCGTCAAGTCCAGAGGTGCCCGAGCCGAAACCGTAGCCAAATGGCTAGTAACATCGGGATATTGCCCGAAGACCGCTACAAAATATCTTTGGGGTCGCCTTCATAGCCCTTACACCTATCGGCTTACAAACGATTCTGACGCCCAAGGCCAGGTCCTCAATCTAACAAGACACTTCCTAAGGGCGGGCGCAGACGCTGATATACTACTGGAAGACAGCAACCAAACAATCCTGGAATTCGCTCTGAAGCGGCCTTGGAGCAGCGACACAATTTTTAACTTGGCAGAGCTGCTGTTTAATTACGGCGCTTCCAAGAATCTAGATCGGGCCCTTCACTCTGCGATCGGGAGAGAGGAGGAAGACCTTATTGAATTGATTGTACAACATGGAGGTAACCTCATAGCTGGCTTGGAACCATTATCCGACAGTCCTTTATACACGGAAACTTCCCTAACCATAGCAGCGTCTACGGGCCTTCAGCAGACACGGCACATATTATCCCTTCTATCCTCTCGATATGCATCCACCCCCCTTACTACCTTTATCACACCAGATGTATTTATCGCAGCAGCGGCCAAAGGACACAATGATACCATCCAATTTTTGTACGAGATTTCGCCTACTATCATGGCCAATGAGAGTGGGATCACGCCATTACATGCGGCAGCGTCACGCGGCTACTTGAGCACCTGCCAACTTCTGCTACCATTACAAGCTGCACATAATACATGGACCACTACGAAATTCACCCCATTTCATGCTGCCTGCCGGAACGGATATAAGGACGTGATGGAATTTTTGATTCTGAATGGTACTGACGTCAACGTCACTCCTAAATTTGATTTCCTTGCCGAAGGAGAGACCCGGCTCACGCGTTGGATCGGCTTGAATTCCTGTCATCCGGGGAAGACACCTCTCTATTGGGTAATGGAGCGAGCGCAGCGGTGGGATGCAGGACTAAAAACAACCTCTAATTACCTCAGCTGTGCCGCAATGTTAATTCGCGCCGGAGCGAAGCTTGTTGGCAGCGAACTCAGTATAGCCGCAAAATACTGCCATTTAGATTTGCTTGAGGCAGGTATCGCGGCCGGGGCTGATCCAAAGGAATTGGACTGGGCAGGAAAAACGGCACTCCAACGCGCACTGGAAGAACACCGCTTACAGCGATTGAACGAACTGCACAATGTTGTATCTCTACTACTATCGAACGGTGCACAACTTCGTGGTGGGGAGGTCGACAGTGCAGTCGGTCTCAAGCAGTGGGAAGTTGCGAGGCTCTTGATCGAACATGGCGGCAGTACTACAACGATGGGGTGTACGAAAGCACTCGAGAAGGCTATTTTTGCACGGGACAACGAATGGGCAGCCTGGATTTTCGACATCGAGCCGAGCGTCTATGGTGCAGGTGCATTATGCGCCGCGATTGTGGTGGAAAACGATTCATTGATCCAGCGCCTCATATTGAATCGGCCGGCTGAGATGAGCGAAGACCCGTTTGAAATCACAGCAATCGCGGTCGCCGTGGTCTCTGGCAACTTAGCTCTTCTACAAGAGCTTCTCGCCCATTCAATGTCTTGCCGCACTGGGCCAATACCTATAAAGAAAGACGATTGGCCATTATATCGTAGCTTGACTAAAGCCATACGAAATGGCAAATATCGGCCAGATACGGTAGATATGGAGACCATGGCCTCTCACTGGTTCCGCGGGAGCCCACTAGCTGTAGTAGCAAGTTCGAGGCGCTCTGATGCCCTCGAAGCGACTTCCCGGCTTTTGGAGAGTGGTTTCTGTGCCGACGAACTCACATGGATGGTCGCTGCTTCCTTTAAAAACACTGCGTTCATTCAAACCCTTCTCAGCCATGGTCAACATGGCGGTTACAGCTATCAAAAATTTGATGGCTGGACCCCTTTAGTATATGCCATCCAACATCGCGACAAAGAACTGGTTACCCTGCTATTAGCGGCCGGAATTAGTGTCAATGGGTATGAACCATATGTCGGAAAACCTCTCATTGAAGCAGTGAGACTGGGCTATTTAGACATGGTGGACTGTCTCATTCAAGCTGGAGCAGCGGTAAATATCAACACCAGACACCCTGTGCGTCATTCCCCTCTCCAAATAGCCGTGAAAGAAGGCAAAACGGACATCGTGCATCGGCTCGTTCAAGCTGGGGCGGATGTTAATAGTCCAGCTGCTGACTGGGGAGGAGCAACCGCTTTGCAATTTGCCGCGATAAACGGTCATTTGGGGCTTGCTAAGTACTTGATCGATAAAGGCGCCCAAGCCAATGCGCCACCATCACGGTTTTACGGTAGAACTGCGCTTCAGGGAGCTGCAGAGCATGGAAGGCTCGATATGCTGGAGTTTCTCCTGACAGAGGGAGCCCTAACTACGGGTCAATGGCGCCGCCGTTTCATCAAAGCAGTGAAATTAGCAATTAAGGAACGCCACTTCGTTGCCGCAGATCTTCTGAAACAGTCTGCGGGCTGGTCGGACGAAGATGAGAACTTATTACTCTCGGTTGACGTGAATAGTGACACTGACTTTGAGGCGGGCGAAGGGTATGATACAGCAACTGATGACACGATGGATAGCAGTGACGAAGAATCCTATAGTGGCTCCGGTGTTGGGTCTGAGATAGATATGAGCGAGGAAGAGTGAGATGGCCAATAACGGAGATACAAATGAAGAATGTGATGACGTCTGTGAAACTGGGGCGGGAATTAGGGGAAGGTATCAATGTTGTGTTATACTCGGCGTTGTAATGTGTTTCATATCCTTGATTTTCTGGTTTACTGTAAGCGAGACAAGTAGCTGAATTAGCCACTCCTTACTGTAGCATTCGTGCAAACATCAGGTGTCTTCACCTATCCCAAAGTTTTAAGGTGCCTAACAGCTGTCTATCTTATTTTTATATATATCAATTTCGGTAGATCGCTTCTTCTCACAATATGTTGCACATAAGATACGATACTATGACTTTTCTACTTCTTGCTATCATTTAAACAGGGGCTGATAGCTGTACCCAGGGCGCCGAAACGTAGGTAGCGTTTTTGCGGGTAACCAGGCAAACCCCCTCGCCTCAACAAATCCGCTGCTGGCAATTTTGAGGTCCCATGTCCATGGATATGGGGAATGCTGGAACGTGTGGGGAGACAGTTGGGGAAATGCGGAGTTGAGGGTTGATGCATCGCGGAGAAACTGGTATTTGGTTCCGCCTTGAGAACTTCCATCAATCATATTTCGGTCTATCCTGAGAATGCCCAATCGCTTCTACCACCTAAGCTTGAAGGAGTAAGTAGATCTCTCACCGAGCTCTGCTTTTAATTTAGCCATCTGCAAGGTCTGAGCTGGGAACCTCGAAGCTGCCCACAACTTGATAGGTGGGAAGCGTTGCAATTATGTGACCAATTTCGGGGGTTGCTTGGCTACTCTCATAAAGCTTGGGGTTCTGAGGGGTCTCGAGCTGGGTATTTCTGATGTTCGGAATCATCACCAGGGTCTACTTAGCGTAGAGGTTAAAATAAAATATGTCGATCTCCCTCCATGCTAGAGTCCTCTTCATTATTCTCAGCCTCCGGATTCCCATAGCCCTTGTTAGGGGTCTACTCGATCAACATGCGCTCTTCAATTTTGTTACCGCTAATGGCGGCTATAACCGGTGCTATTGAAAGTCGCGCGGAGCTCCTGGCCAACATGCCGCGAAGTATCGAAGAATTTCGACAGAAGCATCCGTACAATACAAAAAATACAGACAGTCATAGCCAGCGACATATCGTCAAGATTCGCTCGTCGAGAAACGACACCGATGATGTCTCTGACGAATTCAAAGCTGGTCTAAAAAGGGCAAATCACGGCGGCACCCTATACTTGCCCAAGGATGAGTTATTCATCATTGGCAAGCCCCTTGATTTGACTTTTCTCGACGATGTTCAAGTGCATTGGGACGGCGAGGTCAAGTTTACCAACGACACTCCATACTGGCAAGCCAATGCCTTCACACACCCTTTCCAGAACAGTATAATGTTCTGGAAATGGGGCGGCAAGGATATCAAGATCTACGGCGAGGGGGTTCTTAACGGCAACGGTCAGCGCTGGTGGAATGAGTTCGCCGGCCTCCAAATTCTGGACCCAGACAACGAGTATCTACGGCCGATTCTATTCTACGCCCAAAACGCCACCAACCTTGAAATAGAAGGTATCCACGAGAAGGACTCTCCATGTTGGACCAACTTTATCGTGACGTCTAAGGGGATCTCGTTCTCCGATGTTATCGTCACGGCTGTGTCCAACAATGCTTCTTCGCTTCCCCAAAACACCGACTTCTTCGACTCTCTTAATATCGAGGATCTCACCGTCAAGCGAGCATGGGTTAATATTGGGGACGACTGCTTCTCGCCAAAATCCAACGCTACTAATCTGCACGTAGACACGATGTAGGCCGGAACGTCTCTCAATATCCAGCAGCGTATACCAACTGATATGTCTAGGTACTGCAATGGGACTCACGGCCAGTCCATGGGCTCCATCGGCCAATACGCAGGCGAGAAGAGTTTCATTCAAGATGTTGTCATTGAGAATGTGTGGATGCTAAATGGCCAACGTAAGTAACATGGGCACCTGCTTTTCCTCTTTAAGCGGATTCAAGGAGGCAGGTTGCATTAACTCATCCCTCTCTCCGAATGTTTCTCAATTCTGCTATATTAGCCTTTGAACCGAGTAGAAGCTTTCTGACACCTCTGACTCTGCATTATAGATGGCGCTAGGCTTAAGTCCTGGGCTGGTCCCGACGTCGGATACGGTTTCATCGTGGGTCTCATTTCATTTCCTCGTGGATGCGACACAGACATTGACGAGCGCAGGACAATGTGACATTCCGAAACTTTTACCAGGCCAACAACCAATATTCAGCATTTATCGACTCATGCTACTTCGATGTAAGACGCCTTTCTCTTTTCCTATTTTTTTTCTCCTTCTGTCGTCCTCTTTTTAATCATTATCCGTCCAAGTTTCATCAGGAGTAACAGAGTCATCTACAGATTGATTCCGCGACTTGCGCCGAGTACCCGTCGATGGTGAATCTCACCAACATCAGCTTTGAGAACTTCACAGGCTACACAAGCGGCACATATGGTCTCGCCGTCGCCAGCTTAACTTGCTCGACGAACCCCAACGCGGTATGCGAGAACATCACGTTTAAGGATTTCAATATCGCTTCCCCGTGCGAGGGCGATCCTGTCATCATATGCGATGGCATCAAAGGGGACACGGGAGTCGGATGTGTTAGCTCCAATAGCACGGTAGCCATTGCTGCGCTGTCGAAGACGTGCTCTGTTCCCTTGGCGACTGCCAGCCCGACCTTTTAAGGCGGCACGGCGCCGGCCGTCTTCCTGGCTTGTAGATGTAGAGACTAGTGGTATAAGTTAAAATCGTGTAATGTTATTATGGTGTTATTTGATATATGCATTAGCTATTTCGCCCTATGTAGGTTGCGTATTATCATTGCTTCGTCAATCAAGCATCCAAAGACAATTCGGTCCAGCCGTCCTCCTTCCCCGAAAACAAATACAGGCACAGCGGAATTAGCATAACAAATATTTAGAAGCTCCCCAATTCAACGTAAAAGGGAAAAATCGACGAAAATTAAATATCAAAGAAAGGAGAGAACCCCCGAGATGAGTATCCACGCTCGAGAAGCGAAGCAAAGAAGACTTTAGCCGCGGAACCAGATAAGCTCTGATTCGAAGCAAACGATGCCGTGGCTACCGAAGCGTGACGTAAACCCGAGTCAACCTCTGCCTAACAGGACGAAAAGGGAACCTCCGCCGCCCATCCACATCCGTCTCGTCAAGGGTATACGTATCCACCTCGCCGGCGACGCTCCCCCTGAACGGCAGGGGCGGATTCGCCCACACGGCCGTGACGGCGTCGTGGAAGCACTCGATCTGGATGCGGCGGAACCCGCTCTCGGCCGCCCGCCGCATCATGTCGTGCGCCAGGGCCTTCATGAAGCCGCCGCCCTCAGCATCGGCCCGCGTCGCCGTGCCCATGCGCTGCAACACTTGGCCCCGCGCCGTCGGCTGCCTCATCTGCGGGTCCCGGTCCGCGAGCGCCGCGTGGAAGCTCGCGGACGCTGGCAGGCGGCCTGTCACGGGGGCCACGCGGCGGTTGTCCAGGGCGTCGAAGGCGTCGAAGGCGCATGCGATGCTGACGAGCGGGGTGTCCATCTGTCGTAGCAGCTCGGCTTCTCCGACGCTCGGGTCGTCGAAGTCGAAGTACAGTTCTCCGCCCGAGGCGGCTGATTCCGGGTTCTTGAATTCGTATTCCGTGTCGAAGATGCCGAGGGACAGACCCGATGAGATCTGGTGCTTGATCAGGTAGTTGCTTGCTTGGTACAGGCCGTAGAATCTGGCTGTTTTGTCCAGGGGGTAGAGATTACGCCATATGGGCGAGCCGAACACCTTTGTTTCAATAGATCTATGTTAGTACCTCGAGCTGTGATTACATTTCTGAGCCTACGCAGAAAGTAGATTGTTTAATGACTATTATTATGAGGATGATAGCATATTCTTTTGTAAAACATGGTGAAGAAAGTTTGCATACAAAGCTATGGGCGAAAAGAGCCTTTGCCCATTCTAAGTGTTTGAGCTCTAGAGGTCGTATCTCATATCGTGATGAGAGTTTAGCATCACTCATGATGAAACAATCTATTATATTTCATTGAGCGACCAAGAATGCTGTGCATGGCTGGAACTGGACTATCTTTCAAGACCACCAGGGAAGTCATGGACATGAAAAAAAAAAAAAGATCTTGCGTTAATTGAAATTACTATCCCAACGACGTGGACGGGGGAGAAAATGCAACTCCTAAGTTTAAATGACAGTCCAACCGCGAGCACGTTAATTGAAAGATATCTTTTTCAACCCATTTCGTGGGTCTGGACGCGACTCAATGGGCCCGCGAACGAGCGAGTCGCGCACTAGATAAAGACGGGTGAAAATCCAGCTCTCTAGTCCAGTCTCCAAGAAAGTAGTTCAACAGATTGGATAGATGTAGACAAGGGAAAATATAGTCTAGAAGCTTGATAAATCTCGGAACAAGCTCAGCTGCAATTTCGCAAGAGGGTTTTCCTCCGCGCCAATCAAATGGGACGAACAGCCTTCTCCGTGACGGGTAAAGCACGTCATGACTCTCACATCGCTGCGTTTTCGTCGAGCTCGATTCTCATTAAACCAGATATTATTCTCTAAGATGCCACTTTGAGTATCCAGCGGGCACCTTTCGGGATATAAAGCAACATGCTGCATTTTCCTGGTCAGTTCGATCAGAGATGCACCGCTGACCTTGGATGTACCTTTATTCGGCTCCTCCATATTGTAAACACGTCCTCAAGCCATACATACTAGCACGCGCCAAAAGATGAAAAGACCAAGAGCAACTTGTCTTTCATACATGTGGCGAGAGCTGGTTTTGATGCAGGAAATTAGTATAGTCGAGCCACATGTTGATGAATTGTATGTCGTCAGATCGGCGACTACTATCTACAGTATGTACATATGTGCCGATCGCGCCGATCGCACTGCGTCCCGATACCAGACGAGCCAGATCAGCAAGAATGTACCAGACTGTCGGATTCCCATGCAGACGGGCTTTGCCAGAGAGTGAGAAATAGCCTTAACTAGGTTAGTCGTCTTCGAGCCTGTTAGTCTTTCATGGCGAGCTCCGTGACAGCAATGATACAGAAGTGACCCTTCCCTTCCCGACCAAGATTTTTGGTAGAATGGACTCAAAGGTTTCAGGTAATGAACGAGAGCCCACGACAGAACCCTCGAGTAAGTGGACGAATACTACATTTGGGTCATCACGTAATTGGCAGGATCACAAAGGATTGGCATTTCGTTGGACAACCACTCAATTCATCTATCATGCAACCTAGAAAAGGAGGCGCCCCAGGGCAACCATTCATGGCTAGCCATGGAAAAACCAACCACGAGTCTCACGCATATAGTCATCCCCACAGCCTCGGTTGCGGCCATCTTTCTCCTGGGGGGGGGGGGGGGGGGGGGGGGGGGGGGGGGGGGGGGGGGGCGGGCGGGGGGGGGGGCGGGGGGGGGGGGGGGGGCGGAAGGCATTGACGGA